>JACXGM010022703.1:0-16570 GCA_016801145.1 Umbra pygmaea | reverse complement strand
CTCCCTCCCTCTCTCTCTCTCTCTCTCTCTTGCTCGCTCTCTCTCTCTACCTCTCTACTTCTCCAGGTTCTCTCAGTGGCAGCACCAGCGCTGAGCTCAGTGTTTCAGTAGGAACAGACCAGGTGGACCAGGTCTCTCCCACGATACCTCGGGCCACAAAGAACAGAGTTTCTGGAAAACTCCGCCGATCAGCCAGCGCTATAAGCAAATCCTCTAACTGAGCTGGGTCCAATGTTAAAACCTCATCATGCGTGCCCACCGAGTACTGCAGCTTATATGTGATAATTGTTTATTTGTTTTGTGTGTCTTGTTGCAACATAACTGGAGAATATTGCAGTTTTTAATTTGTGGCAGTTATTAATACTTTGATACATTTCAAATTGTTTTGCTGTTGAACTGCACATTTGAAATTAATGAGATCTTATTTTATTTATGTTTGTGGCTTTTATTTCATGACTGATAAATATCACTAGTCAGTACAGTGATAAAACAAGCCGTTTAGAATTATGGGGACTTGAAGTCCCATCAGAAACATTTCATTAGTCCTGTTCTGTCCCACATGTTTGAAGGCATAGCTGTTGAGCTGGTAGTTCACACTGCTGTAGAGAGAACTCTAAACTGCTTAAATACTAGAGAAATGGGAAACCATTTTAGATTGTACTATCGTGTTGTGCTTTGCTACACACACACAAAACACTGAAAATGCATACGTTATATGGCCAAAGGTATGTGGACACCTGACCCAATTGGTTGATATGTCTTTGTATCTTGTAGCATTAAGGCATCTCTTCATTGGAACTAAGGGTCCTAGCCCAAACCTGAAAAACAGCCCCAGACCGTTATCCCCCCTCCACCATTTGTAAGGGTGTCCAAATACTTTTCGTCACATAGTGTATATAGTTAATATATAATGAAGCTCTGCAGGATATAAAGCATTCTCATCCAATGCCCCGTCGATCCTGCCGTATAAAACACTGATGATTGTCTTGCGATGCTGTATGCAGGGTGATATATAAATGTGATTTTTGTGTGGTGTTTCATCCTGGGTCTTGAGCCATGGAAACCTGTATGTCTGTCTGAAACATAGTCATCTTTATTCAGTAGAGGAGAAAGGGATGTGATATAGGAGGTGCTGCTTTGGTAGAGTGCTGCACCCGAACACACACTTACTGTTTTAGGGAGTGATGTAAGCATGTGCAGTAGGAGTTTGTTTTTAATATGAACCTAGAGTGAACAATCACTGATGTCTTTCCACCACAGGTGAATTGAAGGTTTGTTTTTTATTATTGCTCTAATGTCCTTTTAAATGGATTCTGATTGATTTTGTCATGCTTTGATTTATGCAACTTTGCTCGAAACAAGAAAAGTCTTCAGTTGTAATTGTTCAGTAATGTTGTTACCCATGTACCCTGAGTTTAACCTGGGTTCAGAATCTGTAATCCAATACGTTCCATCTGTCTCCTCGTTTCCATTGATTCCTCATCTTGAAAAGCCACAAATAGGGCATTCCAATATTACTACTGATGGTCTTTTGCACTCACTGTCATTGATAAACTAGCAATGAATGTGTATTTTCTCTATATTCTTGTATGTAAATTGCTTGACATTTCATTTGATACAGTATGTTGGTTTCTGCTTGTAAATACAGAGTAATATTTGATGACTTGCTGTTCTGTTGTATAATGTGTACATGTGCTGTCTTGAGGAAAACAACACAACCAGAGCCTCAGGTCAATCATAACTCATTTGTGTGTTATAATATGGCTGTAAGTGTGTGTGAAAGAGCATCTCGCAGTGCCTGTGTTCTATCTGTCCACCAATACCCCTTCTTAGACCACCACTGCTGTTAAATTACTGTTAGACATTTATTTCGTTTTTAATTATGTTCATTGCAAGAGACAAACTGGCCAGCTAGCCTTGCTTTCCTGTCTTACTTTCCCCTGTTACTGAATAGGTCATGTCGTTTCCTCCTCATCACACTTGTCATATGCCATATTAACACATTGGGTTTAGCCTGCCTTCTTCAGTTGTTCATTGAGGACGTTCTGTTCCATTTTTCAACAGGAGCCAGGTGGTTCCACACCCAGTTGCAGCTCTGGC
Organism: Umbra pygmaea; assembly: GCA_016801145.1. NCBI lineage: Eukaryota > Metazoa > Chordata > Actinopteri > Esociformes > Umbridae > Umbra > Umbra pygmaea. The sequence goes on along the minus strand of JACXGM010022703.1, from coordinate 14,470 downwards.
CTTGGCTGTTGCACTACTTTGCCTTATCTGCCCATCCTCTCTTGACTTAATTTTGTTTGCTGTGTTTCTTTACCAAGCACTGATTAATAACATAGGAGGCACAAACTGAGACTTTCTTCAGAAAGATTGAAGTCTACTTAGTGCATTTGAAGATTGTATGCAAATAAAGGCTAATACAGTCACATAGCCACTGTAAAGCAACTTCTTGAGATTATTATATGATTGTAGATTGATTTTATGTTATGGATTGGGGTCCCTGGGTATATGGTGTAGATTTGACCAGGGCAATTTATGGGAAGCAATGGATTTAGAGTTAATTCTAGGTTGTGGTTTAGGAATGTACATTGTGTCAAATTGAGTTTGAGCCTGTAATATAATATTTGTATACAAGGGAGATGAAAAAAGATTGAAGATTTCATCATTGTTTAACATATCAAACTCTTTTTAATGACTGAAGTCAATCTTATCTTTTAGAAATGTGAAAATTAAAAACATTTCATTAAAACAATTTGATATTCTGCACAGACAATTTTTTGTTAAGTTTGGTTTATTGATTTTAATGTTTTTTTTTGCCAGCAGTAGAAAATGTTAACAACGTAGAAAATGTTAATTCGAGCATGTCCTTTAAAGTCTCAATACAGTCTTATAATTAGATAGATTTTTGCCTAGTAAATCACTTTTTTAATTCTAAATCTAGATGTTTGTAATATATTTCCCTGAGACTCCTTTGGCACTTGAAACGCTCCATATACATTAGGAAATTGATTTCACAACCTGACTGGCTGATGGCAGTTGGTTTGCTCTTTAAATGGTTTGTCTTTTTTGATGTGTTTTAACGAGGATTTTTTGCATTATAATATTATTCAATATAAGAACATTTTAATTCATGTTAAATTAATTCAGAGATTTTGGTCCATATTGGCAGATTGGTCTCCTGAACACCCATAATGCAAATCTCCCGTTCCACCACATCTAAAAGGTGCTCGATTAAATGGAGCAAAATAACTGTGGCCGTTTAAGTTCAGTGAACTCATTGTCATGTTCAAGAAACCAGTTTCTGATGTGATCTTTGTGAAAAGGCATATTATCCCGCTGGAAGTAGTGTGCCAACAAATATCCTTCACACCGTTACACCACCACCTGCCTGAACTATTGATAAAAAGCCAGATTGAGTCATGCTTTCATGTTGTTTAGGGCAAATTCTGACCCTACCATCTGAATGTTGCACCGAAAATTGAGACCAGGCAATGATATTCCAATCTTCTATTGTCCAATTTTGGTGGGCCTGTGAAAATTGTAGCCTCCGTTTCCTGTTGTTAGCTGACAGGAGTGGCAATGTGCTCTGATGAGTGACATGTTGTGCATTCAGAGATGCTCTTCTGCATTCCTTGGTTGTAACAAGTGGTTATTTGAGTACTGTTGCCTTTCTATCCATTCACACCAGTCTGGCCATGCTCCTCTGACCTCTTCAATCAACAAGGCATGTTTGCCCAAAGAACTGCTGCTCACTGGATATTTTTTTTTTCTGACCATTATCTGTAAACCCTAGAGATTGTTGTGCACAGAAATCCCAGTAGAGCACTTGCTGAAATACTTAAACCAGCATTTCTGGCACCAACAACCATGCCACATTCAAAGTCTCTCGAATATCCTTCCCCATTCTGATGTTTTGTTTGAACTTCAGCAGATCGTCTTGACCATGTCTACATGTCTAAATGCATTGGCCTGCTGCCACATGATTGGCTGGTTAGATTGGCTGATAAACAAGCAGTTGAACATGTGTACTTAATGAAGTGGCTGGTGAGTGTAAGTTCATCATCAGAAGATATACCAGGCCCATTGGCAAATGACATCCAAAGCCAAATCACTCTGTCATTTCCTCATTGCTAAGATTCTACACAGAAAGACATTTCTGTTAAAATGGCAGAATTAAGCCCTGCTGTATGGAATCATTTCCCAATAACAAGGTAGACATGAAATAAAAGTTAGGGAATCCAGCAGCATAGAGCCCTGTATTGCATTGCTGGTTTGCTTCTAAAGCTAATAGTCAGGTTCATTATATTCTGATTTTAACCTTTGTGGGAGTTTTTTGGGGATTTGGTAAACTACAAATTTTTGTAAAGGTTATTGTATAAGGAGTCAGAAAATCAATGTTTGCATTTGCTCAGATGTCATGTTGAAGTTTAAAAAATGACCGCCTTAAAATATAAAATTGTAATATCTCGACTTCTTAATAAACTGGAATGTTGATTTTTACTGCTAAACCCACACTGTAAGGGTCAAGGAATCCAATGGTGCTAGTTAAAAAGCTACACAATGTTACCACATTAACCCATAGATGCATAAGTAGGTAAAAAATTACCCTGTGTGATTGTTTTCTTGCCAGATCTTTGTAATGAAAAGTTATCATTTCCTATTCCAGCTGTTCTTCAAAAAATAAAGATTTTTTATATCACTCATTAAAACATTTAATATTTATTGTGGGAATGATTACAAAGACATGTACATTGCAAACCTACTAGAATGCGTGCTGAGTGATCCACACACAAAGTAGCAAAGTTCCTGTTAACAGATTTTATTTGCAGTGATTTTTCGAACCAATGGCTCTTCCTCAGACTTGCTATATCAGAAGTGTCATCCCTTAAGAACATTGTTTTACAGAGCATCTAACACATGTATAGTAAGTTTTATCTTCATTTTGACTAAGAAAATGTTATACATTTCAACAACATAGTTATACACATATGACTACAGCTAACTAATTTAGATAATATTACTGTATAATGTAAAAAGGTTGCTTAATCATACTGTGGTCTAAAGGTGCATGTTGATAGTTCCAGAACATCCACGTTTCACATAAGCTAGTTTTAAACTCTTCAATAAAAGGAACTCTGAGTTATCTGACCAACTGCTTGTGATGTGTAGTTTTTTTTACCCATATTGTGGATGTATTTCAATGGGATGATTAAAAAAACATTGTTTTTAAGGAACATGGAATATTAAATGCAAACAACTTTTCATTACAATGATGTTGCAAGAAAATAACCACGCCGGGTCATTTTTGACCCACTTATGCATGTTTGAGTTAATGTGGTAACGTCTTGTAGCTTTTTAACTAGAACCATTGGATTCCCTGACCATGGAAATGTGGGTTCATCAGTTAAAATCAACATTCCAGCTCATTTAGAAGCCGAGATATTACAAATTTAAGTTTTACGGTGGCCATTTAAAAACAATTCATATAGACATCTTGACATCTGACACATAGACATCTTGGCAAATGCAAATAACCTTTTCAAAAATGTATAGTTTAGCAAATCCCACAAAAATTCCCACAAAAATATATAGTGAACCTGACTATAAGCAGGGGCGGACCTAGTTAGTCCCTGGATGGGAGACCAGTGCTGCTGGAAGTGATGTTGGAGGGTCAGTAGGGGGCACTCTTTCCTCTGGTCTAAAGATTATTTTCAATGCCCCAGGGCAGTGATGAGGTAGGGTGCCGTCTTTCAGATGGGATGTTAAATGGGTGTCCTGACTCTCTGTGGTCACTAAAGATCCCATGGCACTATTCATAAGAGTAGGGGTGTTAACCCTGTGTCCTGGACAAATTTCCAATCTTGCTTTAATACCATCATGACAACCTAATCATCCCTATCTCTCAATTGGCTCATTCATTCCCCTCCCCCCCTTCTCCCCAGGCCGTTGCTGAAGATTAGAAAGTGTTCTCAGTCAACTTGCCTGGTAAAACAAAGGTAAAACAAAACACTAAATCCCTGGAAAAACAAAGGTGTTTTTCGATTAATCTGTGAACAGGTGACCTAATCTTTACATTGTACAAAGTATAACACAGCACCATTCTGTACAGGATTACTATTTATTAGCATTTTCTATATATTCTAAATATTAAACAAAATTGAACTTGTGTGCAAAGGTTTGGGATTCCAGTCACTTGGTAATAACTCCTTTGGAAGTTTTTTCTGTAGGCAACAGTGTCTTTAAACAATTTCTATTCTTTCCAGTTTTCCTTGGAGAACTCCTTCAGCTCAGGATGACTCATGAAGAATCTGCATGCACTGCACTGCATGTTTGAAATCTCACAGATTTTCAGTAATATTCTATCCTGGGGACTGATACCATTTCAAAACCTTCATTGTTTGAAATATTTCTTGGTGGATTTGAGGAATATTTTGGTCCTTGTCTTTCAGAAATATCCAACCTCTTTTGAGCGTCAGTGTCCTGACAGACTTTTGGACATTACCTGTAGCTTGTAGGGTTTGTTGATATGAATTATACCTGCAATATATAACTTCTCTGAAAACAACAAAAATACAAAAACTGTCTTTTAGGACAAGTAAACATTAGGACTAGCATATGATTCAGGGCAATACAAAATATAGACTGTATTTGGCAAGCAATATCAACATTTAACAATACCTAACTAGCTGTAACGTAAGTGAAGGTCCAGGGATGCTTGGAGACACATCTCCAATCATATTTCTTCAATAATATTTGTTTATTGAAGCATCACTATGTTTTTACTGAACACATTAATAATACAGTGACAATATTACCGATCTCTGAAAATATTCTTTAAGTTGATGTTCTTACATTCTTGGATCCAAAAGGTTACATAGTGCAGTTTTAAAGTGGACAATAATGAGATCAGAGGTCCATGCAAAGAAACTAATCCATATTATACCTAAACTCCCCCCCCCCAAACACACACACAAACACACACACACACACAACCTGACACACAGGTAGCATAAAGAAATTAAATAAATAAAAAAACACACACAAAACAAAAGAGTACAAGAAAGAACATACAAGCATAGAAATTAAAAATGAAAACGTAGTTTATTTGACAAACACTTTTGAAAAACAGGACCTAAATAGCATACACATACTGTCATTGTAAACTCACAGAAAAACAGGAACTAAATACACATGTAATTGGCTGAATATAGATTGATTATATAAACAGCTTGATTGGCTGAAAAACAGGACCTAAATACACATGTAATTGGCTGAATATAGACCTGGTGTGGGTTGATGATAGACATACAAGCAATCTATTGGGTGGATGAGATGATGTAACTGAAAGTCTGTATGAAACAGAACATCAAAATGAAGTCACCAGCATGACACTAGCAAGCAATACTTAATATGGACAAAATAATCATGTTTATTTTTAGAAATGTATTATATTGTCCCTGTATTGTTCCTGTGTTATATTTGTTTTTTAAATCAATGTGAAATTTGCTCCACCAAATTACTGGAAAGTTACATAGAGCATTTTTTGATTAAACACATTCTTTCTTTGACTAATGCAATATTACCAGTTCCACTGGCTGCTACAAAACCCGAGAAATAATGGAGGTCTTTTCCATTGACCTGTGGTTCGGTTGTGCAGATCTCACCCATTTTTCGGAACGTGTGTGATGTGTTTCTTGGTCTTTTTTTCTGATATTTGAAATTGGCAGCTGGAAGCATTGAGAGAGTTTTTACAGCCTTCTCATGTTTTGTAAAAGGATTCATCTTCATTTTCAAGTCCTCAGACATCTGCTTAGAGCAGCCCATGGTTGTTGAAATCAGGCAGAACAACCATCACAATCTGACAGATTACAAAATATGGATTTACTGCAGAGTAACAGTTAAACACTGGAATTGACTTCATCTGAGTAGTCAATCAAACTTTCTGAGCCTTAGTAATCATCTTTTTTTACCTGTATTTTCTCCCCTCCCCATTGGTCATGTGAAATTCATTTAACCCTTCTTTTTCAGCAATTCCACAGATCCTTGGAGAGATGCCAGATGGTGAGGGGAGCTCACGTTTTCTCCAACCACTTCACCAAGCTATCCGATTCTTATCAAACTGCTCGTCCAACTCGGCATCCTTTAGTCAGCTCATGCGTGAAAGAATTACACTAGCCAACTATACTTCTGCGATTAAACTCACAGGCACCCAGTCGGCAGACAAGGAGTCGCTGAAAAGCAATGTAGCTACAGTAGGTATGTTAAATAGACTTCTCTGTCCCTTATTCCTTGGCCAGCAGCATAGTGCCCTGCTGGTTTGGTTCTGAAGCTAAGCAGGGTGGGGCTTGGTCAGTACTTGAATAGAAGACCAAATAATGCTGGAAGTGGTGTTGGTGGGCTAAGAGTGCCCCAGGGCAGTGAAGGGGACATCTGCCCTCTGTAGGGTGCCGTCTTTCAGGTGGAAAGTTAAACGGGTCTCATGACTCTCTGTGTTCACTGAAGATCCCATGGCACTTATCATAAGTCTCCTGGACAAATTTACAATCTGGCCCTCATACTGTCATGGCAACCTAATCATCCCCAGCTTTCAATTGGCTCTTTTATCCCCTTCCCTCCCCCCACATCCCTGCAGGCTGTTGCCTCAAATGAGAATCTGATGTCAGTCAACTTGCCTGGTAAAATATAGGGAAACTATAACCTCCTCCTGGGCAGCCCTGTGCAAATGCTGGAGCTCCAGGCGAAGTCGGAGAAGCCGTAGTTATGTTCGAACTTGTGACGACCATACCATAGCTGTCCTGTAATCATCTTTTTGAGAAATAAAAAATGGTCCAAAAGGGTGCCCATACTTTTGCACATCATGTTGAAATTGGTTTATCATTTTGAATTTATAAAGAATGCAGATAATTTATCCAGTATTAATGAATGCAAATAAATGACCTCGTATTACATTTTTAAAAACGTGGCATGTTTGACTTTGTACCATGTAGAGTTGAGGGCATCTTCTGCGCACTGTAAGATTCATTGTAACGTACATTTTTCCAGGGATGCCCAAACTTTTGCATACAACTGTACGTAAATCTTTCTTTCTACGTATGATATGTTAAAGTTTGCAAATTTAAGGATGTTATGAATTAGCACAAGTTTTTGATATGTTTAGAATTAACTAAACATAGGATACGGATTTGGTTTGAAACTGAGTAGTTGTTACTGCAATTCACCTATATTTCACACTGACAATTAATTCTACATAGTGCCCCTTTAATGCAGTTTCTATGATTTTTTACTTATTTTTCATTTACTGCACTGCCTTTAAAACTGCGATTACATTTTGTTATACTGAAGCCTATACTCAACACACCACCTTTTTAGAATGTCACAACAATGTTTCCTGTCCAGCCTGGCTTTGGGGGTTTTGGGGACATGATGGGGGATATGAGGTTGCTATTCTCTTGTTTTTCATACACTGACCCCACAGTAGTAACCTGACACCATCCCATCTGTCCCCCTGCTGTTCCAGGAAGGGCGAGAGGCTGGAATAATGGGCCCCTTACTGGAAGGTACAGGTGCAATGTCTGCAACACCTATTTTATGTCTGCTCTGCCCAGGTTGGGAGGATGGCTAAGTCCTTACGATGAGCACTTGACAATAATTGGAGCCCAGAATGCACCTGTACCTTAAGATCGAATATTGAATATTCAGAAGTTATGAATGGAGAATGATGCTGATTCACTGTAGGTATGTGTTGGGTAATGTCATCACAGTCTAGTCTCACTTTGTCTTTTTGAGCTACCCTAGCTCCCAGTCTTTATGATTTATTGACTTATTCAAAGGATGTGGCTTCTACAGCAAGCAGACCGCCTGGCTGCTGCCTAGATGCTTGTCCACATCAATGAACATTAACGCATTCACAATCATGACCCACAAATAATCGTATGGGCTGGCAGCCACACGTTTCAGGAAGTTGTTACTATGGGGATTGAGTGTGAACAAGGCTTTTTTAAACAGATGCTATTGAGAAGGGACTATTGAGTCTCACAGTAAGAAGAAAAATGCAGTCTCATAAAGAGAAGATCAAATTCTTGATCTGAAGGAGAGTTGGTATGGCCTTTGTGTCCTCTTCCTTCTTGTGTCTGGGCAGCTAATAACTGCAAGCGAAGTGCTTGTTCTCTTTAGAGAATCCAACCCGTCTTTACACACTATGGAATAGGGAATATTTTAAATGCCTACATTGGAAGTGCTTAGCAGAACTGGCACAATAGATGTGGATATGAACGAAACGGACCTCCAACCATAGAATTGTTTTATTTGACATTTCTGGTTTGCACCATTTTTTGCTACTTGTCCAGAGATTTAAAGTTGTCTTCATACAGTACATATCATATACTGATTCATCTCAGTGGTTCGTCCCTATGCATTTTAATTTTTTACTATATCCTTTTAAACTCTCCCGAAATGCCTGAGGAATGGTTTAATCCTGTTCAATCGCTTACACATCCCTAATAAAATAATCACTTGGTCCTACATTGGTTTGGAGATGTCACGTAGGCATGTAACTATAATGTGTTATGCCGACATGTCCTGTGGGAAATTGAAAAAGTATCAATGTTTTTTCAACCCCGAAAAAAAGATTCTAGAATATGTAGATCTCCAGAGTTCTTGGTTATTCTGTTTCTATCTGGATTAATGAATTTTCAATATATTTAATTTACACATAAACATTTCGGGACATATTTAAAACCGGTTTAGTTAATTTCCTATCCCATTAAGGCCTGGGTCCAGTAGCCTATATTGATGTAAGCCTATAGGTGGGAACTTTTTTCATTACGAAACAATATCAAATTATATGGTTAAATTTTGAAAATATTTTTATTTCGATTGACAACATCATGTAGCACATACAATCAAAGCGCTATAAAAGCCAACATTTAGGAAAATAACGTGTTCATAGAAAAAGATTGCATCTAATGTAAGAGCTTTACGTTTTACAGGAACTGTGGCGATTGAAGATTAAGACAGGTTCCACAACAATTAGCACAACTCATAACTTGGACAAAACATTTGGCTACGACATGTGAACTGCCAGAACGTCCCACAGAATAATCACAAAACACAACAATAAATTACATAACATAATTGCAAATATAATAAATAAATAAATACAATTAGTTTTAAACAATATTGCAACAATAATAAAAATGTGCCAGCATTCAAAATTAAAACAATTATTATATTATGTTGACTTCGATAAGGCAGTTGTACAGCAGAGTATGTGTTTATATTCTAAAGGCATTTGTGGTTTTACTAAAGGGGAATGTTTTGATGAGGTTTATTTAAGTTAAGACAAAGTTAAAAGACTAAGTCTGTCCTGCATGATTCATAAGTTATAGCATAAAGCGTAACGATAAAGAAATTCACAGTCTGTGAATTAAAAGGCTTTTATGAGGGGCAAATACCCATAGTAAATTATACAGTTCTTAGGTCTAGAAGCTATTAATTCTGCACGTTGTGCAGCTGTCCTAGAAAAATACCTTTAACAGTCAAACTAACGTTTTGTTTTCTTTCGATAAACTAATTTGAGAGACATCTCAAAATATATACTATTTTTTTCAAGGTATAGATAAGCATTCAATAACCAGCTGATTGGCATGGATAGGACACCCCTAATCGAAAAAAATCTAAACATCGTGTTGCCCTATTTTTCGGTAGGCAATTGACCACTTTAACGCATTCATTGCTCCTGATGAAGGCACGATTTCCTTGTGTTCAGCAAGCAGGGCGCACCGGCATTTGAAGCAAAATCACCTGCCTATTTTCCGACGGATGGCATTTGTTGATATGCCTCGTCAGTCCCGGTGAGCTGTAGAAAGTGGCAGGGCAGTATTTGCAGGGATATACCTGGGAGGAGTGCATGAGACGCAAGTGCCTCTCCTGGCTTGCCCTGTTGAGAAAATTATCCCCGCAAACTGGGCAAAGGAGGCAATCCACGGGGCTTAAATTCAGGGGACTTTGGTTTGGAATTTCCTCTGCCGACGTTGATGAAACTTGCACCTGCTCTTCCACTCGATCGATGTTTTGAAACGCGTGGTCCTCAAACATTTTATTATGCAAGGATTGGTGTCCAATAATGTGTTTTCTTAGGTATGCTTGACGCTTAAACCTTTTACCACAGTATTGACAGTCATATAAACCGTCTTCTGAGCCGGATTCAGACACATCCGGGCTAGGGGTGTCTCTGTCATTCAATAGCTCGGTTCGTGGGTCTTTGGCTTCCTCCGTGATGGACTTGACACCGGGGGGCATTTTGGCGATTTCAGATTTGATGTTTTGGGAAGATGATATTCCGGCTGTGTTCTGCGTTCTGGGTTTGTGCCAGCGCCGGTGAGAGGCAAGGTTAGCCGGGCAGCTGAACGTCTTATCACACTCGGGACACCTGTACTCAACTCGAACTATCCTAGAGCACTTATGTTGGGCTAAAGAGAATGGGTCTGCGTATGCCTCCTTACACAGTTGACAAACAAATTCTCCTAAAGGTTTCCCGCCTTCTAGTGTTTGTGTTCTAGGTTTAAAGTCGACCGGAGCCTCTTTGATTTTCAGACCAAGTACCGGGGAGGTTGTTACTTCGTCTTCAAAATTCAGTTTTCGAATGGCTTTGGGTTTCTTTGAGGCAGGTTTGTTCTTGCGCTCAGTGTCGGACACGGGCCTCTTGGTACCGCCCCTGATGGCTGTAACAGGGATGCTGCTGGAAACGCCGCTGCGGTTGCTGTCGCTGGTACCTATTTTCAAATCCACCGGGGCGAACAGTAGGTGATCTAAGCTACTGAGGGAGGCGGGCGTTGGAAATGACTCAGCAGAAATTGGTGATCCTAGATTGAAACTTCTTTCGTAATATCTCCTCTCGTGGTCCTTGCTGATGGGTCGGGTGGGGCTGTAGAGGGCTTTATACACCACCTCGGGGTTACCAAACTGAAGCGCTTTAGCGTCCATGCTGGGGGCCGGTCCGTCTGCGGATACGTCTGGCGATGGTGCTGCTCGGTCTGGGCTGGACGCAACAGAGACAGGCGGGGATGAGTCAACCTGAAAGCCTGGGATGTAATGTTCCCGCTCATCGTCATCGGTACGAGTCCTGTAGGAAACATGTGCTGATTTCTTGTTCCTTTTTACCAGGAATCCTTTGGGCATCTTTGCGAATAATGACAGAAAGGCACTTTGGATGGGTGGGCGAAGTCTCGGATAATATCCAGGTTTGTGGAATTACAGTCACGCGGGGAGCCTCGTTTACTAACTTATATTTCCGCTAAGCTATTGATCTCTGTGTTGCTGAAATGTTTTCGTCTCCAAGGCATAGCTGCACTCTTTTTATGCCAGAATGATGCTATTGTTCTCGCCCCTTGTTGCCGCATCCTCAACCAATCAGAAGAAACAAAGATCCCAGTGGATTTGGATGTGGGAGGGTTCAAAGCCTGGGTTCGGTGGATTTCGTTGGAAGATGTGCAGATAGCTTAGCAGATGTACTCGCGGTTTATTACGTTAATGTGTGCGCTCAGCCCCACCCCGCGAGAGGCACACGCCGGGCCCTCCTCTTTTTACGGTCTGATGGTTCTCTATACAAATGCACACGTGCCACGGCATTATGGTTCTCCTTAGGGGGGTCACTGAGCTGCCAAAAGGAAATGTCCGTCACTGCCACAATCATCAGAATTAAGACTGGGAATGAGAAGGCATCAAGGCAACAAAGACTTTATTTTCATTAATAGAATTTAACTAATCAAAATAAAAATCGAAGAAAGTGAGCAAAACAATATAGCATTAGTTTTATTATTGCATTGTTGCTTTGTGGAACTTTCCCATCCAAAATCAAGCTTTATGGACGAATATAGTTCCAGAGATCAATAATACATATGTGGCAACTATTTCATATCGACATTACCTGCCATTGAATAAACGTTATTATTATATATGGTCATAGGCTACACCTTGAAAATAAAAACTATACATTTCTGCACGCGCATACCTTGGTAGTTTAACTGTAGTTATAAATCAGACATCTCTCACTGCATAAGAAGGGCCTCTGGTCTAAGTACTCAATACCACGTCTGCCCACGCTGGATATCCCGTTTTCGTTTGAAAGGCAAATTGTCCTCTTCACTGTGAAATAGGTCTCACAGCCAATCTGGCCCAGGGATAGGCGCGTGCTGTGTGTAATCAGTGCTCCAAACAAAGAAGGCCGCAGCCTATACGCTAGTCCTTTTTAGAATGTGATATAGATTTTAGCTGCAACAATATAGAAATATCAATTCTATACCTATATTAAAAAATATATGTTTCCAGTCTGTATTGTTCAATTTGAAATTAACTTCAAACATCCGGGCCCGTGTTTGTGTAGTGAAATATACGATTAGATTAAATCTTATTTTCTATAGGAAAAGGTATTCTGTTTTCAAAACAAAATTTTTTCAATTTACTGAATGTAAATGAATAACTTCTAGTTAAATATAGGCTATGAAACAGCACGTTTCAGAATTAATAACATATTTGAACATTTTGACATTTTTTCCTGAAAATTATGGTCTGTTCTGTGTACCCTTAAATGTAAATGGGCCATTTACCTTGAGCACAATTGGAAAATATACTTACAAGGTTCGTCTTCCTCAATTATTTCTGTCAGTCAGCTTACTTGTGGTTGCTTGGGTTTTATAATAATACATTTAGATTTATTTGCATGCGCCACTTGGCTGCTATTATGTACAAGGGAAAACCAGGCAATGATTGATATCTTTAATAGGGTATGGTTCACCTCATTTGCATAAAGCTGTTATATGACCAAGTCAAATAATTACGCAATCCGGCGTCATACGCTTTTTTCAATGGTTGCCTCGAGTCTGAAGGCGTTTACATGTGCTTGGAGCGCGCACCTTTGTGCAATTCACATTTTGGGATTCTGTAAATCAATTACCCTATGACTTTGGTAGGCCTATTATGTCTTCCTACGTTTAACTTTAATGTTTTAAAATAAATGTTAATCCATATATTAAGCCTTTCTATTATAAAAATATAATGTGAGCAACGTGGTAGTCACATAAGACTACTTTCAAAAGTTCATATAGCCTACTGGATTGTGTCTTTTGGCACAAATCCGTGTTTGTTCGGTAAAGTTTCAGCTGGCAGTCATATTAGACGTGGTTTGCTTTGAAGGTATTTTAACGAATTCCTCTTTCCCTGGTGATCATCTCTAAAAGCGCGTGGGTCGATGTGTTGGCCTTGGTTTCTGCAGACTTATGTGCGTGTTTTGGCTCAGTGGCGCGTGCTGCCCAGTGGAAGTGCTGAGCTCATCATTAGCATACAGCTGCTGTTCCATACTTCCTTAAACCTGATCTAACCTTATTCCTTTAGTCCAAGGACCCTTCCTTTCAACGCAATTATAAGGGCAGACTTATTTATTTGTTAGGCCTACTAGTCACTATTTCAATTATAAGTACTAACTCTGACAATTATAGTGAAATTAAATTAGATACTAGCAGTTGTTCAATAGATAGGCTAATCCTAAATGTCACCCTTTCAGTCGCTATTCCATTTTTATTAGTCACACATTTTCTATTTAGTATCTTGAGTTGAATAGGGTTCTCTGCCGTTACACCATGTAGGCCTAGAAGTAGGCTATGCGCTTTTTACTATAGTAAAAGTATGTCACTAGTCCAACTTTACTAACATTAACATTTTAGAAGTTGTAATATATTTCCCTTAACGACTAGTATCTTTTTAAGAAGCCACTTACCAATAATATTCAATATTAATTTAGTTCTAAGATATCCGAAATGTTGGATTTCGCTTGCCAGACTTTATGTTTAGACATTGTATGTTTTTAATTTTTTAGTCCAAGTTTAGTACTGGTGAAGTGTTTATCTACTAGTAAGAATAGTCATGTAGTCTAATTACTTTAGAAATAGTATAGGCTAATAAATATTCCCCACACATATTGATTAGAACAAAAATAAATGATAAAACTAAATAGTTAATCAAGTGTGGTAATAAAAGTTCACAGTTATGTTTTGCATATCCCCAACCTGAATATATATGGGCTATATTAAATGATCGTCCAAATTTTCTTCTTCTAGAACGTAATGTCACATAGACGGGAATATTTAGCAGGCTATAAATGATTAGCATATGTATAATACGTTTCAAAAGTCTTCAGTAATTATTTTGATTGTGAATATCTTTAATCCAGTTTGAACTATAAGAACTTACTTAGTGTTGTCAATACATTTTGTAAGTGGAAAAGGAACTAGTAGTAATTTGAATAGTATTCGTTTTGTTATAGACTGCTAGTGCCAATTGGAAAAATAGATGTGGCTTTAAATATCTAACATTGTATAATGATAATATAAAGGATACTAGAATGTCGTCAACTTGACATAGACTACTATTGGAATAGTGCTAGTAGTACGTATTAATACGTATTATTTTTTTAAAATGACAAGTCAGTTCCAACTAAGACGTTTTACACAATAGAGTCCTATTTACAAAACATAAATCGCCCTGTCTTAAATTGGGTAAGGCGGACTTATTTTATGGGTTGTGGAAACATTTAGGTCAAGAGCGTCTCCTTGTTAGAGTTGTTAATATATTCAGCGTTTTTTATCTTAATGTGAGTTGTGCAGCAAGTATTACATTTGAATAAATATGGCACCCATTGCAGAAGTCCAGCATTGTATGC
>JACXGM010022702.1:0-16572 GCA_016801145.1 Umbra pygmaea | reverse complement strand
TTATGTACATATATACTATTTGATTTAAATTGTTGTTTGCCTAATTTCTGCCCTCATGTTCTAGGCCACCCCGAAGTGAAAGGGAAAAAATAAACCACTTAATAGCAATGTGATGTATATAATTAATTCGTAATTCTGAAATGTAATTTGCAATATGGGGTAGTTGCTATGCAGACGCATTTATCAATGATCGCTGGTTAAACAATTCACTGAACATGGTTATACCATGAACACCGCTCACACTATAGAATTTACATACACGAAGTCAGACCAGACGTAAAATTTTATCGCAGCCTACGATCACGTTCAAATTGATAAATCCCTTGCTTTTCGTAGGAATCACCGTACGCCCGTCGTACGCCTGTTTTAGGTCGTACGCACGTTTCATAAATGAGGGCCAGTGACCCAGGGCTTTAGAGGAGGCTCATTCAACCTCTGTGAGTGCATAACCTGTGTACATATAGAACAACAGTAGATGAAAAGAGCAGTGGGCACAAGTATCAGAGCCACCGGCAAATGTGTAGTGAGCTGGCATTTGCCATTAGTACTTTTCAAAGTAGTTTGGCACTGCCTCAAGTCTACTAGCGACTTATTGCCTGAAATGCCTGTGGACATTTTTGAAATAAGACAAGTCTTTACACTTTAAAGTAGCAAAATAAAACACCAAGGTTTTCTATTGTACCTGTACATATGATAAGTGGAATAAGGTAAACAAGCAATATATGCATTAGAAAAATATTTATTTTGACAAACATCAATCACAAATGGTATCAACTTATAAACATCATACAATCAAATAAATAAACCACTTGTCTTTCTATGTTGGTTTCTTTTTAAGTGTACTCCTTACCATATAGAACTAATATCAGGATTTTAAGTATATTATCTGCATATATCTGCATATATTTTTACATATATTATCTATGTTGTTTTAAACTACAGTGTTGTTTTTTGCAGTGTACAGTTTACTGTTTTTGCCTTTTATGATTCAGAATTCTGACTAAGGTTTCTAGTAGTTTTGATCCAACAAGAAAGAAAATCCAATCATAAATCTGTAGAATTAGACAAGGCATGTACTGCAACGATAATTGTTACATGACTTGTCTATCTGGATAGATGTTGACTAAGTTACTCAAATGTATGTGAATGATAACAGTTATCTTTCATCTACAAAGCATACAATTAAGACACAAATGTTTACCTCACAAGCTCAGGGAAACTTCAGACTGATCCTCAATATGTAAACTGAACGTGGGCTGCGATAGATTTAAAATTACGAAACTGAGCCCGGTAAAAGCACTCACAAAGACTAACTATACAAAAATATCTGGAAATTTCGGGGGAGGTAAATCGTCGACTCGAGTACATTCTCTTGCAGGCACCTCATTGATTTCCGATCAATGGCATCTTTTCCAGGTAACGTTTTCTTGCATCCAGTAGAAGTTTGTCTCTGTATAGTACATTTTGTTCTTTTATTCGACTTTTCAACAGTGTTTTTGACACTATTATTGTGGACTCACAATGTGGCGGTGGCCTCTTGTTTACGTCCCAGAATGCACTGTGCAGTGACGTCGGTTGCCAAGCTCTGTACATTCGTAAAAAAATGCTAAGCACTCGGGACTTTAGGAACGTAACAAGTCAATGGATGAATGTCCTTCTACAGACAGTTTTCTCTGTGATTTGGCGGTCAATTTGAAAAATTCCCCAAAAATTTAATCATAATAGATATGACCCTTTTGTGGGTGAGTAGTGTAGACACCCTGTGGAATTGTCCTTTAAGCCTCGCCCCCGATTTGTAAAAAATCATACCTAAAGTTAAACTCTTGTTACACTGGACGTGAAGTCAGTATATTCATATGGTTGATATTTAAAAAAAGAAAGTTTTGCAATTTTTTGGATATATACAGTTTATTTTGATTTTTAAACAAATATACCGTGATGAAATAAACAAAATGCATAATATTTTTCTACATCCTCTTTGAAAGACAACTACAAAGTAATATATTGAGATAGGGTCCTGAAAACAATTATAATCATGTCTGACAGGGGCTGACAACATTGGTCAAAAATATTTGAATGATACAGTTAACCGCCAATCAGCTATAGGGTTTTTCGTAAATGTATATGTTTCAAAAAAATGCATTGTCTTGACTGCCAACTAATTTCTTTTTTTCAAATATCTTTGGCAAACTTAGGTTAATATGGATGATCCTGGTCATTTTTGACATCTCTGTTTCATAAGGATTATGAAAATTATAAAATCTGAGAGGTTAGCAGTACATTTCAATTGGTCATTGTTTCGGAAACTTGTCCCATTATTTATGAACAACGCAAGGCCATAACTATTTTGAATAGAAAAGTACTGGTGTTTTATGGGTGTTTTATCTCTACATAATTGTTTATTTAACTGCACCCAAGAAACAGGGAGAAGATTGTCATGCATGTGCTTAGAGAGCAGGTCTGCTCTAGGGCGCCCCCAAAGGCAGTGTAAGTCTAAACCACACACTACCTCGACCATATAAAGAAGATCTATGTGGAATCAGACCAGAGCTCTATGTTCTGGTCAGAACTCCTTACATGGTGACCCCGACGTGATTTGGTAAAGAGACTTTTTAGACGAAATAGCAACAATTTCTATTTGACCGACCTATGGAATATTTTCCTTCACCAGACCTTGACGAACAGAATGACGGAACTCTCTCACAATCAGTGGCCACCTAACTAAAAGGTAAGCAGATGCCTATTGTCTTATACTGAATATCTGCACATTGGACTTACCAAAATTGATTTGTGAGATTGTACTCTCTGCCTGTGAGTATCCAACATTAATAGAGATTAGTAATACATCAGTTAATAGGACTTAAAACTGCAATCTTATAGGGTCCCTCCATGGTTTATACACCTGTCCAATGAAAGAGCGCTATTAGCCTTAACTTCTTAAGACAGCTGAGAATTACGCTTAAGTTATGCGCAGTTATCTGTTGACACGAAAGCAGAAAATTACGCTTGAGTAACAGTCCAAGGTTTATGTATTGTTTGTCTATGTATTATGTCATTTATTAAATTGTGTTGGTTTCATATGTGGTTAAAATTTTTTGTTTGCTGAGCTCACCATTTAGTAACTACAGGGCAAATGTGTGGTCTGCTGTTGGTGGGTTAATGGTCTCTAAGGCACAACCCATAAAGATGAAGACGCTTGTATTGGACCCCACCAAGTCAGTTCCCATGTATATAAGAAAGGCAGCCACACTGTGGAAGGAAGCATGGAACACCGACCCAAATGAAAACGAAACTACCAGGTACATGTTCCACAGAGAATGTATGGAAGGACTGCCCAAACCTGTAAGAGTAGAGTGTGAAAAAGTAGTGGGGCTGACAGGAAAGCCACAATTAGAATTTATTGAGGGAGTAGCCCACCACGTAGATAGACACAGATAAGGGATAGAGAAAGAAACTGATGAGGCTAACCAACTACAGCTAAAGCTAGTGAGGAAACAAGTACAAGATGACAAAAAGGAAAAAGACAAACCCAAAACTATGATGCTACAAACCACGGCCCCTCCACAAGACCCAATCACTGTTCTGATACAAGCTATGCAAGCCATAATGAGTGGTGGGGGCCAAAACCCACCCGGACAACAGATACAACAACACCAACAAACACAAAACAGGGGAGCCTGGGGTAGAGGAGGCAACAAACAAGGAGGAAAGAACCAAGGATTTTTCAACTGTGGACAAACAGGACACTGGAAACAGAATTGCCAGACTGTACCTACCACTCCATGTCCTTGATGTGGACAAATCATGGCTAAACCACGCCCCCAACTGTGATGAGCCAATCACAGTGTGCATAGCTAACCCAATACACTCGGACATTCTCTACTTCCACGTCATTGAAATGCATTGCAGTTAGTCCATTTTCATTCATGTTCATGTGTATTTTCGTGACATTTTAAGTTTAAAATGGTCAAATGGTGTGCATGGGGTACATGCAACTCTGATACTAAGTATCCCGAGAGGCTGGGCGAAGGTGTCTATTTTTTACCCGTTCCAAAGCCGAAAAATAAGATAGTAGCAATTACCATAGTATTTTTACAAATCACGTCAAGTTAGATTAATAAATTGAAAGTAACAATAAATTAATAAATTGAAAGTAAATCCCACTTCTTACACTGCAGTGCATGAACAATGCTGATCCTCTATCTTGTTGTCTGAGATGGTGATGACAACGAGATGCGGTTTATCACGTTTATTTACACTGTGATCTGTAAATTTTTGCCTGGAGCTGAAGGTTTTTATCAATCTTCTCAACAATAAAATCATTAATATAACCCTCCAAAGCATGGTTAAAAGCCCTTTTGATGACTTCGAGATGATATATAATCTTTCTGCCTCCATAGCGCCTGTCACCAAATGTTGATTGTTTGTCCGAGTGAATGGAGGGGGCGTGGCTTAGCCATAGGTCATTTGGCAATTGCCAATTAGTCTCAATGTTAGTAGATACAAGATGTACATGGTCCTCGGTACAAGAGCATTTCCTACTCACTGATAGAACTGAACAATTTGAAGGAGTCTCTGGGACTGTCATGGAAAAACATTACACTGTCCCACTACAAATACAGTGGGCGGGAACTGTGTTACACACCAACTACTTTACACCCCAGAATGTGTCAGCCTTTTAGGGAGAGATCTACTTGGTTGAATAGGTTGTACTATCTATTGTGACGAATAAGGCCTACATGTCACCACCCGTCAACCTGGACTAGAGTTTGAGATTTCTGCCCGAACCTGACGGGACCGACCCTAACCCGTCGGGTTCGGGTTGATTCGGTCTTAATTTCTCACATATTTCACCAGGCACGTCGGGTTAGGGCCGGGTTCGGTCTGTAAATTGATTTCGGTAATAAACAAATATATAAAAACATACTTTTATAATGCAACATTTTTAGATGCTAACTTGGTTAATTTAAGCAACTCCTATCTATCTCAGTCAAATCGTTTTCTGTCCACGCCCTTTTTCCCTCTCCCTGTGACTGATTTGTTGATGATATTTAGAGAGAAAAACGATAATGGATGCTGCGGAGGTAAAAAGACTCCTGGCTTCTAGCGATTACAGTTTGTCAGCCCAGGAAAAAAAATTAAGTCGGAGGTGTGGAAACACTTTGACAATGTGCATGATCAAACTAATACACCGGTGGGTTATGTGCAATGTAAAAGTTGCCGCTGTCTTTTTAAGAAGTATGAAGGCATCCCAAACTGAACATGACCTGTCTCAAAATAAAAGTGGAGACTGCTTATCGCGAATCATTCCTATATACAAATGCTGTTTAAGAATTTGATTATACAGCGATCAATTCATCATCGTATAATGTTAATGTTGGGTCTTGTCATTCATAACAACATTTGAAGCAAAATAAAACAAGGTGTAGTCTAACGGTCTCTCCTAGAGAGAGATCGCCTATAGCCTAGATAAATACAGTAAGTGGTTTCTCTCCAGTGTGTATCGTTTCATGTTCGTTCACTGCTATTCTGGCCTTTCATTACCCATTACGATCACATGTTTAGTCTAGTTTAGCGTCTGTGTCACGTAGTATAATTGTTCAATAGGCTAGATCGTTTCCAATCTAATTGTACACTGCAAATGATTAATAAAGATCGATCTATAATTCAATCTAATCTAACCCAGCATTCATTCATTCACATTTTTTTCTTGTATTTAAGACTGTCATTGTTTCATGTTGCAGCCTGTGAAATAATAATATAGCCTGTTGTTAAATAATATAGCCTATATTGTCGTTTTTACCACACTTGGCTTTTTAATTTTGCAAATGTTTATCGTTTATAAAACAATGGTTATTTTCGCCATCCATATTTGCGTATTTGTCTACATTCAAAATGTCGGGCTGCAAGTCAGTTCGGGCTTCAAAAACCTATTAAGGTGCCGATTCGGTCTCAGGTTCGGACGGGTGTCGGGTTCAGTCAGTGTCGGGTCAACATTTTCAGGACCGATTAAAGCACAAAGGACTTAAAACTGAACTGGTTTGCGCTGTCCTCTAATTCTACACCCCATGTCACCATGATGGTCAGATATGGCTATGAGGCCAGATCCCTGGGACCCGCCGTGAGGAAGGCCGCAGTTTTGGAATGGAACCGCACGTCCATACCTGTGGAGACCTATGTCAATAACAAACACACTTTGTGGAGAATCAACATTGGAGTGCAGGATAAGAGCACACCTGAGGTTGTGAGAAGGCCACGATTCCAAGGAAGAGAAATGACAGATCATCCAGATGCTTGCCTGCTGACAACAGTATGACAACATCTGCATTCAACTACGCCAAGACCTGAAACAAGAAGACACACCGGTGAACATTAAACAATACCCACTGAACCAAGAGAAAACATCAGGCATAATGGGGACTTTCTCTGGATTATGGAAGGTTGGAGTTCTAATACCCACCAATTGACCATGGAACACACCTATCCTACCAATCCAAAAGGGGGACTCAGGTGTCTACCGAATGGTACAGGACTTCAGACCAATCAATATAGTTACCCAGCCAGATGTGTTCCTGGTACCAGACGATAACCTGCCCCTGCAGAACGTCACACCTACACAAGACTGGTCCACAAGCCGGTTCACATGCTGGTTCTGCAAGCCACACTGGCACTACTGCTGAGACTCGCTGCATGCGGCTATAAAGTCAAGAAGGAAAAAGTACAGTGTTGCAGGAGACAAGTCAACTTTCTAGGACGCATTCTGACAGCAGCTGGACAAGCCATCTCTACCTCACAGAGAGCTGCCATACTCAGCCATCGGAAACCCTCCACTGTCCAGGGCCTGCTTTCCTTCCTGGGACTGGCCGGATACAGCAGAACACACATCCCAGAGTTCACCCTGAAGAATGAACCTCTTAGAGCTATTCTGCGCCAGGCCGGACACAGAAACTTGACCGCAACCCTCCAATGGACTCAAGAGGCTGACATGGCATTCACCACCCTGAAACCGAGCTTATCAACAGCCACAGCCCTGGCTCTCCACAATTACACCACGCCATTTTGCCTTGACGTTTCTGAAAAAGACGGCTATGTCCATGCCGCCCTTTACCAGAAACGAAAGGGGGAGAGATAGGTACTACACTATCACAGTGCAAAACCTGAAAACATTGAAACCGGCCTGACTGACTGTGGAAGATATGTGGCAGCAGTAGCCAACGCAATCAGAAAAACTGAACACATAGTGATGAGACACCCGCTGGAAATTAACACAGAACATGGAGTAAAGGCATTCATCACATCTAGAATGTTCACACTGTCAAGCAAAAGATAAAGCAACATCTCCAAGAAAGTGGCTGTTCCACACATAACCTACACATCAGGAAAAGCCAACATGACAGACAGCATGGCAGGAGAAGGAACAGTACACAACTGTGAGGATATTGCCGCCAAGACTGTCAAGATCAGAATGGACCTATCCAATGAACCAAGAACTACTGGAAAACAGATATTCACTGATGCATGCTGTTACCGCTCAACCACTCCAGGAGAAGGCAACATAGCAGAGTACACCATAGTGGAACAGCCACCAGATGGAAGACACACCACCCTGGAAGCAGAAAAATTTGCCCGAAGCTAATCATCAACGCAGCTAGCAGAAATAAGGGGACTAAGGAGAGCTCTAGAAAGACATGCAGAAGAAGAAGTAACCATCTACACGGATTCTGCCTATGCACATGGCATACCACACATTGATGGACCCCAATGGGAATGGAGAGGATTCCTCACCAGTTCAAATGAAATCAAACACAAGGCAGAAGTAAAAAAGCTGAAGCTACCAGCCAAAGTAGCCATTGTAAAATGCAAAGGACACAGCAAAGAAGGAACCAGAATAAGAGTTGGGAACGACACAGCTGATCAAGCAGCAAAAGAAGCAGGTGGATACTTACCAGGACAGATGATTGCCAGAGCCATCCCAGTAGGGCCCCCGCTGACACTAGACATTCTCAGACAGCTACAGGACAATGCTGGCCAATATGAAAAATCTGTGTGGGGACAAAGAAGGGCGGATGTGAATCAAAATGGAATCTGGATGTCAGCTGTCACTGGAAAAACTGTAGCACCTGCCAAGCTCTGTAGAGCACTATTGAGAGAAGAGCACAACAAGACACACTGTGGGAGCAGGATGTTAGTAACCAAAGTAGGAGCAGGAGGGTGGAATCAATACATGACTGACATGGCAAAAGAGACAGTACTTAGTTGTACTAGCTAGCTAGCTATTTATCTCTATCTGTAATCATATATTTGTCTTTCTGCTCCAACAGACAGAGACATCGACAAGAATAGAAGATTAGAAGATTTAAACATGATTTTGTTCTGTTTACTGTATTAACTATGTAATATAATTACAGAACATATTTGAGTGTTCTTTTTGCAAATGTGTCTTTATTTGCATTTACGTTGGCTACAATCTTGTCTTATTTTATTTGTAATTCACCACAGGCTGCTGATTGTGAGAATTGCTTTGTGAAATGTTCATATTATGAATGAGAGGCAGTATTTTGATTTCGTTTAGCTACACAACGGTCTGCAGTTTCACACAGTTTCACGTGTTTCATCCAACTACCGGCAATGTCGCCATTTCTCATTTCACCCGTTTTTGTGCGTATACATGGGTCAGAGTTTCCGTGAAGGACCGCACATTTTCCCGTCAAGTTTGCTTTTTATAAATCCCAATTATTGCGTAGAGAGCGGCGTACGCCTTCTTTTGTGCGTACGCCACGTTTATAAATGAGGCCCCAGGTGTGTGAGCTATTAGTCCATTATCCGGGAGCTAAATCCGGTAACTCCTTAATATGTTTATCCGGGGTAAGACACACATGGGCTAACCGTAATAGCGTTCACCGTCCACAGTGCAGATACTTGCGCAATGATTATAGGATAGCACCTATATGCAACGGCACAGGGTGCGATTACTGGGACTATTCAATTGTGGGGACTTTCGACTGGGGTTGGCGGTCAGGCTATTCATATACAATAGGGGAAAAGAGTAAGACCCAATGCTTCTCACCGACATGGTCGGCCCAAAGCGGGGGATGGTCTGCTAAGGCCTGTACTTCTGACAAGGCACTTTTAACTATATATAAGATATTAAAAGATCAGATGCAGGCATATATACCATAGGATTTCATCAGAATGGGAAGGAGAGCATGGACTTATTTCTACTCATTGTAACTGACCCATTATCTACCTCTCAGTCACAGCAGGGGTCCTCATCTTCCACAGTTGATCCACAGACCAGACCGGTGACCCCAGAAGGAGGAGCAATACAGGTGATGAATGAAACAGACATCTCACAAAATGAACTATTGGGCATTGAGATGGGTTACGACGGAGGTGGTATTGTATGGCTCACATATATGAGGTACACGGCACACACTCTTGGAAAAGGTGATTGTTACATATGTGGTAAAGCAAGGACTGAGTTAGGAACACATCCTTTCGCCCTGAATGGCGAGTTACTGAATTGTGTGTTGTCAGGTTGGTTTAAAGAAGGCCACAGGGACAACTCGACCACATGCACCTCTCTACGTAGCATTTTTCCTAAAGCACTACCACATGAGCGCCCCAGAGGCGTTAAAGCCTATGGCGGAAACTACACCTGTATAACCCAAAAAGGGGATGGCTCTAATGACGTAGGTAGTGTTACCCCCAGCTGGTGTGGGGTAAATCTCAACCTGCACTCTAACCTTACTGGTCTTAACATGACCTACAATTTAGCAGATATATGGCTCATGCGTGAGGGAATTCTCTGTATTCAATGCTAAAGGGAAAATGGACAGGCACGTGTGCCATAATTTGCATAGTTATGCCCATGACCATTCTGACTAACGGGATGGAGAACACCCAAGGAGTAAGGCGGTCCAAACGGGCAGCACCCTGGGACAGAGAGGCACATCAGGAGGTTGTAATGCTGCCAACTTGCAGTCCCGCTGCTTCACACAACAGTGTCTCCCAAGGTACCAATGTCCATAAACGCATCCTTCTACCTCGTTGAAATCACCATGTCTTTGTGAGGTATTGTTTGTTTCGACTACATACTGAGCGTTTATATTCCTACAAGTGATTCACTCTGATTACGACCCATTTCTGCCTGACTCTTCTCTCTTGGAATTGCCCTTTGGAACCTCTGCCTGTGATTACTGATCTCTGCCTGCCTGACCATTCTTGCCATTTTTAGTTTGTACCTTTACCAGTGACCTTCCGTGTATGGATATCCTGCCTCCCTCAAGACCATCCTAGCCTGACGATTTAGTACCTCCACCAGTGTCTTCCTGTGTACCGACCTTCTGCCTGCCCTTTGAATACCCTGGCTCTGGATTTGTGTATTGCTACCTCAGTTTACTGACCTGTTTCTGCGGCCCATTGCCTTGCATATACTAAAGCCAAATAAACATTACGCGGAGCGTACGTAACACTCTGGTCTCAGTCGTATCATTACAGAGGTATACAAAAATGTCTTAGGGGTCCCCACTGGGGTGCCCGCTGAGTTCCAAGCACTGAGCAGAGATTATAATTTTTGGCATCTATTGCCCATAATTGGGCCCACAATTGACAGTGCAAAACAGAGAAATTGGATCAATTACATATACTATATCCAGCAAAGATTCATCAACATACCATCTCAGCTTTGACTGGCTTGGCTGAACAGCTAGATAACACCAGCAGAATGGCCATGGAAAATAGAATGTCCCTCGGGAGCCAATGTTGTATCTTCATTGTAAACCACACTTCTCCTAACGGAAGTGTCAGCCAAGCATTAAGTAAGTTAAAAAAGCTCTCTGGCGAAATGACATGCATGGCAGGAGTCCAGTCATAGAGGCCCGATTGGTTGAGTGGTCTACTGGGGGAGTATATAAATTGGGTTGTATCAGGGTTTATCATTATATGCTTAACATTGTTTATTATAATGAGCTGTGGTATATGTATCTTGCCCTGTTTCAAGAAGTCTCTAACAGCTGCTGGCAGGGAAATTGGCATCATGATGCCTCTCGTACCACAAGACCCGGAGCCAGGGACAGAAGAGGATTATAGGCAAAGGATAAGTATGCTGGAGGGAGACAACATATTTGAAGTCAGAGAAATTGATAAGTGACACCTTTTAGGTGTCAAAAGGGGGATTTTGAAACCAAGGGTTTTAGTTTCCTGATGAGTGACTGGTAGTCAACTTAGCACAGATGCAGCCTGCCGGCAGCTGTGGAGCACTGAAGGGGATAGGGCTTGAGTTATTCACACCCATAAGGTGTGAAAAGGGGGACTATTAGGGTTTGTGTAATCGCACTATGATAACTGTTAGGGTTTATACACTCACGTAAAGGATTATTAGGAACACCATACTAATACTGTGTTTGACCCCTTTTCGCCTTGAGAACTGCCTTAATTCTACGTGGCATTGATTCAACAAGGTGCTGAAAGCATTCTTTAGAAATGTTGGCCCATATTGATAGGATAGCATCTTGCAGTTGATGGAGATTTGTGGGGTGCACATCCAGGGCACAAAAGCTCCCGTTCCACCACATCCCAAAGATGCTTTATTGGGTTGAGATCTTGTGACTGTGGGGGCCATTTTAGTACAGTGAACTGAAGTGTCATGTTCAAGAAACCAATTTGAAATGATTCAAGCTTTGTGACATGGTGCATTATCCTGCTGGAAGTAGCCGTCAGAGGATGGGTACATGGTGGCCATATAGGGATGGACATGGTCAGAAACAATGCTCAGGTAGGCCGTGGCATTTAAACGATGCCCAATTGGCACTAAGGGGCCTAAAGTGTGCCAAGAAAACATCCCTCAAACCATTACACCACCACGACCAGCGTGCACAGTGTTAACAAGGCATGATGGATCCATGTTTTCATTCTGTTTACGCAAAATTCTGACTCTACCATCTGAATGTCTCAACAGAAATCGAGACTCATCAGACCAGGCAACAACTGTCCAATTTTGGTGTGCTCTTGCAAATTGTAGCCTCTTTTTCCTATTTGTAGTGGAGATGAGTGGTACCCGGTGGGGTCTTCTGCTGTTGCAGACCATCCGCCTGTTGTGCATGTTGTGGCTTCACAAATGCTTTGCTGCATACCTCGGTTGTAACGAGTGTTTATTTCAGTCAAAGTTGCCCTTCTATCAGCTTGAAGCAGTCGGCCCATTCTCCTCTGACCTCTAGTATCAACAAGGCATTTTTGCCCACAGGACTGCCTGGGCATTGAGAACAGTTTGTCATCTTGGCTGCATGCTGGAGATTTTTCCAGAAGACCTTTGAGTTCCCCCCAGACAAAGCGGTTAATGTCGTGAAGGCTTAATACATTAAAATACTGAGGTGATCTGTTTCAATACTGTGGCTTATATTTTATTTCAGTTCAGTTTATTATTTGTCTGAAAAGTGCAATTTGTATGCAGTTGAAAGACATCACATGAAGAATAAAGAATAAATATTTGCAGACTTGTATTGGAGTGATAATGAAAGTAAAAAGAACTACAAAGTAACCAAAAAGCAGGCAGTCTTTTCAAAACCAAGGCCGTAAAAGATCAGGCGAAGGTATAGGGGATAAACCAAAACACAATACTGAAGAAACAATGCATGGATCAGGCCAGAATAACAATCCAAGAATATAGGCGAAGGTACAGAGGATATTCCAAAACACAATCCTGAAGAAACAATGCACGGTTCAGGCCAGAATAACAATCCAAGAACATAGGCGAAGGTACAGAGGATAATCCAAAACACAAGACTGAATAAACTATGCACGGGTCAGGCCAGAATAACAATCCAAAAATATATGACTAGTAGGAAGAAAATTAATTACTTACAATACCTCACGAAGAGGCAATGGTGTGTGTGTGTCTTACATACAGACTGGGTGAGAGCAGGTGAATGGAATTTGGGTGATTGAGTCCGATTTATGGGAATTGTAGTTCTGAGCAATCCAGGAAGGGGAAGATGTAGTTCTCAGGGAAGAGGAACTGGGAAACGTTACAAAAGATAAATAAATAAAGGGGGTCCTTGATATAAACAAGGGCTATCACCTCCTCTTATCTGAGTTGAGTACCTGAATAGAAAGAGGAATAAAATAGTTTGTATCTCTATTTAAGAGCCAAGTTCGTGCTAAAATGTAAGCCAGGTGATAAAAACATGTACTCTCAGTACAGAGGGTGAGTGGTGTTCTTCCAAATAGACATATGTGGTATCCTCCAGTGCAGGATGTCTCATTGTAGAGCCATCAACATTCCAGAGTGTATGGCAGTAGTTCTCATATGAATAGTGTCCACATGTGCAGTCCGCTATCTTGAATTGTAATGATACACATTTCCACCGGTACCCAGATCAGCCATCAACATTCCAGAATGCATGGCAGCAGTTGTCCTTCTGCACTTGGCTTCTATTATTTGTAGTATGGCATATCTGTAAGAGTGTAAAACTGTAAGTATCTATCTTAATAACTAAATAATAATCTGTTTGTGTAACTACATGCCGTTTAGAGCACCACATCAGTTCACTTGTGTTTGACCACAAAAAGTGCAGAGAGCGCTTACGAAAAATCTGTGTTGATAACTTAAAAGTAATCAATAACATAACAATACACTAATGACTTTAAAATAAACACAAAAAAGTAGAAAATATAACGCACCTCCTCGTTTGTGTCACTTTACTCACTCACCCTGTGGGTCAATCTGACATTGATTTTGGGTTCTTTGATCTGTCTGTTATTTTGTATCTGTCTTTTTTATTGTGCTGTATGTTCTGTTAAATGGACCTTGAGTCTAATAATAAAGCTATCTATCTATAAAGAAAAGCTGTGCAGGACCTGGCGTACAACCAGTTTTATACATATGAATATTTCTGTGTATAGGTACTTTTTTATAGCAGTGTAAAAAGCCAGGATTGGTTGGTACCCAGTTGTCAAGTATTGTTCCTATGTTACGGTTGCTATGCCAATGGGTCTGTTCCTGGTCTGTACTTATTATAAAACCCTTGTACGCTGCACCTGCCTCCGTGATGTTGGGACATTTTGGATGGCGAATCAGAGAAAGATACACTTATAGTAAGCTAACAGGCAATAAATGGGGAGAGCGCCATCTGCTACGTCACTTTCACATTGAGCTGCAGTGCTAAATATAATGAATTCTGGGTAATCCAGAGCAGAACTCCTGATAATTGCTGTGGTAAGTTGCATAAGATAATATTACCCAGAATGCCTTAAAGCTCACTACACACAGCTCTATGTTACTGTATTTTTGCTGTGATGTAATTCAGAAACAATTTACAACATAATGCACTGCTCAAAAAAATTAAGGGAAAGATAACTAGGATAACACATCCTAGATCTGAATGAATGAACTAATAGTATGAAATATTTTTGTCTTAACATAGTTGAATGTGCTGACAACAAAATCACACAAAAATGATCAATGGGAATCAAATTTATCAACCCATGGAGAGCTGGATATGGAGTCACACTCTAAATCAAAGTGGAAATCCAAACTTCAGGCTGATCCAACTTTGATGTAATGTCCTTAAAACAAGTCAAAATGAGGCTCAGTAGTGTGTGTGGCCTCCACGTGCCCATATGACCTCCTTACAACACCTGGGCATGCTGGAGGATGTTGCAGAAAGTTCTCCACGGCGTCTCCAGACTCTGTCACGTCTGTCACATGTGCTCAGTGTGAACCTGCTTTCATCTGGGAAGAGCACAGGGCGCCAGTGGCAAATTTGCCAATTTTGGTGTTCTCTGGCAAATGCCAAACGTCCTGCACAGTGTTGGGCTGAAAGCACAAGCCCCACCAGGTAGCGGTCCTGCTGCTGGGTTGTTGCTCTCCTTCGGGCCTCCTCCACATCTACTGATATACTGAGCCTGTCTCCTGGTAGCGCCTCCATGCTCTGGAGACTACGCTGGCAGACACAGCAAACCTTTTTGCCACAGCTCGCATTGATGTGCCATCCTGGCTGAGCTGCACTACCTGAGCCACTTTGGTTGTAGACTCCATCTCATGCTACCACTACAGTAAAAGCACCACCAGCATTCAAAAGTGACCAGAACATCAGCCAGGAAGCATAGGAACTGAGAAGTATTTCGTTATACTTTGTCATTTGTCTTTAATTTCTTTTTAAATAAAAAATATACATTTATAAAGATGTCAATAGAAAAAAGAACAGTAAGAGTACTGTTTCCTGCAATATATAAATACATTTTTATGATTTTCATCCCCCCCAAAATAATCCCTGACCTTCCCACCCCCCCAAACCCCCAACCGACACAAAACACCTAAAACATTAACATACATACAAATACATACAGTAACAAAATCAAATTACACTTGTGGACTAGGAGCATTATATGATCTGAGGGGAGCATCTGCAAGCTAATGAAGTAAGAAATAAACATCTGCCATTTTTCTAAGAATTTTGAGTGTGATCCCTTCATGGAATATTACATTTTCTAAAGTTTTAAAAATGACATCACATAACAACTGAAAGGATAAGGGTGGCTGAGAGGACTTCCACTGCAGCAAAATCCTGCGTCAGGCTAATAGTGTGGTAAAAGCAATGATATTGCCATTTTTATAATTTAGCAAGAGGGAGTCTGCTGGGACTCCAAACAACACTATCAGTGGGCATGGGGTTCATTTAATTTTAGATACTTGCGAAAGGGTATGGAATACAATGGTCCAGTAATAACTTAATTTTGAGCAAGTAAAAACATATGGTAGAGGTTGCTTGGTTCATTTTGTTTTAATAGTGAACTCCATCCATCCATCTTCATCCGCTTATCCGTGATCGGGTCGTGGGGGCAGCAGCTCCAGCAGGGGACCCCAAACGTCCTTTTCCCGAGCCACATTAACCAGCTCCGACTGGGGGATCCCAGGCCAGGTTGGAGATATAATCTCGCCACCTGGTCCTGGGTCTTCCCCGAGGCCTCCTCCCAGCTGGACGTGCCTGGAACACCTCCCTAGGGAGGCGCCCAGGGGGCATCCTTACCAGATGCCCAAATCAACTCAACTGGCTACTTTCGAAGCAAAGGAGCAGCGGCTCTACTCTGAGATCCTCACGGATGACTGAGCTTCTCACCCTATCTCTAAGGGAGACGCCCGCCACCCTCCTGAGGAAACCCATTTCGGCCGCTTGTACCCTGGATCTCGTTCTTTAGGTCGTGACCCAGCCTTCATGACCATAGGTGAGGGTAGGAACAAAAACTGCCCGGTAGATTGAGAGCTTTGCCTTCTGGCTCAGCTCTCTTTTCGTCACAACGGTGCGATACAATGAGTGTAGTACCGCCCCCGCTGCCCCGATTCTCCGACCAATCTCCTGTTCCATTGTTCCCTTACTCGCGAACAAGACCCCAAGGTATTTAAACTCCTTCACTTGGGGTAAGGACTCATTCCCTACCTGGAGTAGGCACTCCATCGGTTTCCTGCTGAGAACCATGGCCTCAGATTTAGAGGTGCTGATCCTCATCCCAGCCGCTTCACACTCGGCTGCGAACCGATCCAGTGAGTGCTGAAGGTCACAGGCCGATGATGCC
>JACXGM010022700.1:0-16573 GCA_016801145.1 Umbra pygmaea | reverse complement strand
CAACACATTCAGCACCTTCCCTTGGGACAGCGCCTTGTAACGTCGCACTTAAGAGGCAGCTTAAGTGCGACGTGATAAGAAGCTTCTAAGGGAGACTTCGGGGAACACACTTACGAACGTAAACAACTTCTGTAAGATATATCTTTTAGAGTCTTCTTAGCGGGCTAAGAGTGAACGTTATCGGGGAACCGGGCCCTGTTTTTTTCGAAGTCTGTTCCCGTAGGATACTATTTACTCCTGATGAAATGCTCCACAACTCCATGCCTTGTATTACAATATTTGATTCATGGAAACACCAAAGCAAAACCAGAAACCCCGAGATCGCATACATTTGGTGGTATTTACAGTCTATGGGTGGTATTCCATTTTTTCTGAGACCAGGAAGTAACGGCGAGTTTGCCTTGGACCTTTTTAATGTAATTCCATTGCTAGGCAACAGCCCGGCCATGTGACGTGTGTTGACAGTGTTTGGTGCGTTTGACAAAGTGCAGTATGAAAGCAAACAGAACCAAATGAAAAATGAAGCAATGTTGCAACTTAACCCCCCCCCCCCCCCCCGAATTGTGTAATTTATCAAGCTTCAACTGGTAGCCAATTGAATATGCAGATGAGGAGGGTAACATTGAAGAACTTGAGTGGAGAAGGATATCTTCTTTCATTTTCAAAATAATTTAATTGTTTAAAGGCCATGAATTCCAGGGTAGTGCCATGGTTCACCACCAGAGGGCACCCCTTCATTACGTCTCACATTGATAAAAATGTAATTTGTAAAAAATCTGTTAAAATCCTTTTTAAAAATTATAATTTTATGACTATATTGGCTCTTCTCATTTGGGTGAAAGTCCATCTTGAATCCCCTCATCTCTTCCCTAACATTGCAACTATTTGTAGTTGGGTATTTACTCAATATTTAGGGGAGTCAGACTTGTGTTCAGAAGGATAGAAGTTTCATTCCAAATTTCTTTTTTAATTTAAGCAAGGCCCTTTATCCTAAGTTACTTCAGGGAATGCCCCTGTTCTTTGGATGTAATACATGGGAATCACATTGGTTTATTCTACAGAGAAAGACATTGAAATTGGCAAATGGCTTCTTACAGGAAGCCTATGAAAAGAAATTGTTTCAGGGGTATTTTGAAACTTTCTTTTGTTGTTATTTTAGTAAATAATCATGTGTTGTTGCACACATGTGACTTTTATAGTGTAGCCCTGGTGCCTCCATGTACAACACAATGTTGCTTGGCAGATCTCTCAGAATTGCAAGCCCACTAACCAAATGTATCATGTAAAATGTCATATCTTACAATTGGTTATATTTTACAAATGTTTTATGTAAGCTGGGAATTTTAACTGTATTCAACAAAGTATACAGCCCTACAGGTAGTTACATCCTTGTGAAATAGCATGTGCCGTTGCACTCTCAATGAAGCATACTTTGAGAGACAGACCAACATTTTATCAGGGAGGTTGATAGTAGGTATGTATACACTTCTTGATATTTTTCAGACAGTTAACCAGACTCTGCTGGGTGGAAGCTGGTTCTTTGTTTGGGGTGTTTGCAAGAAATGTACTCATACTTGTTAATCTTATACTTACCTACAATAGTATATTCTCAGGAAGGCATTTGGCAGAGCTAGAGATGAGGGGTCGGCCTCTGCTAAATCACTAAAACCCAAAACAAGTTTGTGGTGCTTATTTGAAATGATTTGTTGGGACAAAGCAAGCCTTCCAAATATAATGTAAACTTTATTTACTGATTTGGAATGGCTAAGGGCCAATGGGAAATGTCCCTGAACCAAACCTGACAGATAGCCATCCTAAAGGCATGCACCCAGTGATCAGGGATTGGTTGAATTAGCAAATAAAGAATGAGTGAATATCTACAGAGATTATCTGGAGGTGGGGTTAGGGGGCTGATTGTTGTGAAAGTGGACAAATTACAGAAAAAAGAGGGTATTGCATAGAACAGTGGTTCTTAAACCTCTCCTATGGGACCCACAGCCATTCCATGTATTTGATATATCCAAGAGATAGCACACCTAAATCAATGTATCTACTAATTATCAATCACTTGACTGCTTGAGCTAGTGTAGCACAACAACAAAATTATCAAATGGCCGTGGGTCCCCAGGAGAGGTATAGCAACCACTGACATGGATATGTCCTTTATGTGTACAAGACCATTGGACGTAATGAGCTGAGTGAATGTGGTGCATATTTATTAAGCATTTTGTTGAAGGTGCTTGACAAACTAATTATATATGAATACATTTTTTATATCCACACTTCGAATTGCCCTAACACATTGTATGTAAATGTCCTCCGCGTCTCAATAAGAATTTGTGTGGGTGAGATGAGAAGGTCCCCGTCAGAATTTGCCCTGACGTGTCAACAGCAGCAGGGGGCTGGGAAGGAGAGCGATGGCTGGATAAATGTCACACCCTGTCACATTTTTCACCCACATTTATAGCCTGTCTTCACTACCTCTCTCTTTCTCTCTCCCAGTCTTTCACTTCAAAGTTAAAATACAGTTGTGCTCATAAATTTGCATAAACTGTCAGAAATTGTGACATTTTGGCATTGATTTTGACAATATGACTGTTTGTGCCAAACATCTGACTCTTATGTAAGGATAGTGATCATTGAAGCCATTATCACACAGTTGTTTGGCTCCTTTGTAAACCATACTGATAACACAAATCACCCAAATGGCCCTGAACAAAAGTTTACATACCCTTGAATGGTTGGCCTTGTTACCGACACACAAGGTGAAACAAACAGGATATTAAAGATTAATTTCCCACACCTGTGGCTCTATAGATTGCAATTAGTGTCTGCGTATAAATAGTCAATAACTTTTTTTAGGTACTGGAACTGCATAAAGTTGGAAATGGATATGAAAAAATATCAAAAGCCTTGAAAATGCAAGTCAGTACTGTCCAATCCCTTAATAAGAAGTGGAAGATTCGTGGATCTCTAGATACAAAGCCAAGGTCAGGTAGACCAAGAAAGATGTCAGCCAAAACTGCCAGAAAAATTGTTCAGGAAACAAAGAAAAACCCATAGGTAGCCTCGGGAGACAGGCTGCTCTAAAAAAAGATGTTGTGGTTGTTTCAAGGAGCACAATATGATGATACATAAATGACCTGCATGGTTGAGTTGCTAGAAAAAAGCATTGAATTTAAAGTGCCAACAAAAAATGTAATTTGTAGTGACAACACCAAACCATTCACAACCATACGTGCTATGTTTGGAGAGGGGTCAACAAGGCCTATAGTGAAAAGATTACCATCCCCACTGTGAAGCATGGTGGTGGCTCACTGATGTTTTGGGGGTGTGTGAGCTATAAAGGCACTGGAACCTTGTGAAAATTGATGGAAAGATAAATGTAGCATTTTATCTGACAATACTGGCAGACATTTTGCATTCTTCTGCACGAAAGCTTCGCATGGGATGCTCTTGGACATTCCAGCACAACAATGACCCTAAGCACAAGACCGAGTTGACCCTCCAGTAGTTACAGCAGAAAAAGGTGAAGGTTCTGGAGTGGCCATGACAGTCTCCTGATCTTAATATCATCGAACCACAATGGGGTGATCTCAAACATGGTTTGTGCAAGACAACCAAAAACTTTTGCATGACCTGGAGTTTTTGCCAAGACAAATAGGCAGCTATCTCACCTGCAAGAATTCGGGGCCTCATAAACAACACAATCACAAAAGACTGCAAACTGTCATTGCTGCTAAAGGGGGCAACACATTGTATTGAGAACTGAGGATTTGAGCACAACTGTATGTAAACATTGGTACATAAAATTTACATTGAATTTAGATTAGAAACTCTTAACCTCCTGTAATACACAGAGTGTATTCTTAGGAAAATAGAGGTGTTTGAAAATATACTGTTTGCATATGAACTTCATAGAAGCCGTTTAAAGTGTTAAATTATGGGAAATGGAAGCACTTTTAAATTATTTATACATAAATATGGAGAGTTACACTTTTTTTGTTTTTTTTTAGCTTGCTGTAAGTGCAGAATGTTAGCTTTAATTGAAAGTTATTTTGTCAGATCAGCTATTTAGAATTTTCAGTATTTTTTTCAGTGTTATCCAATATGGTTGATATACCCTTGAACCTGCAATTTAACCGCAAAGTCATTATGTTGTTTAGAATCCAATCTTGGCATGCAGAGTAAATGAAAAAGATAAAACAAATATATAAATAAAACAATTGTATATAGATTGTTATGGCAGTCAGAACTGATATATATATATATATATATATATATATATATATATATATATATATATATATATATATATATGTATGTATATATGTATGTGTGTGTGTGGGTATATTTGTTTAAACTACAGAATAAAGAGCCAGTAGTAGGCACCTCACTGACTACAACTGTCTAGTTACAAGGCTTGACTGTGTTGCTAACTGACAACTACATAAGATGCCTCATGGGTAATGCAAATTGGCCAGCATCGCCTGGGGAGTAAAATGGTATTGTCATCAGGGACTTCCTGATATCATCACACTCCAGAGGCTCCATCAGAAAGCTTGGGTGCCTTCTAACTGAGATTGGCAGATGAGAGAGCCTGACCTCACATGCAGAGGCCCATGTGGCTTCCTGGTCGAAAGAGCAGTGTGGGATAAGAAGGAATGTGAAGGCTTATGTGAACTTTAAATCTCCTGAATCTATTGGAAATATTTCTGCTGAGACAAGGCCATAGAAACAGTTGGATAATGACACTTGGGAGGTAATTGAAAAAAAAAACGGCTGCAGTGTATATGAAATAAAAACCTAATTTAAGCACCCAAATAGCTGTTTTTAGATGCTGAAATACATATATTTGTTTACAAAACATAATTTGTTGTGACACAGAGCTCCACTAGAGAACACTAGTCAGCACTCCACTCAATCACGATTATTGGAGTTGAGTTTAGTTGGCTATTTGTTTTCTAAACATCAACAAAACAGATTGTAGTGTGATGGGGCATTTTAGGGCTTTATGGCCTAGGTGGGGGCTATTTTCGGAATGAGGGACATACAGTATTGGTAATCCCCTCTAATCCCTCAGTCCAGCCTCTGTCCACCGACGAGAGAGATAAAGAGTGTTCTATATACCCTAACATGACCCCTATTGATGTCTGTCCTCTTCTAATGACACAGATTCAAATAGCTACAGAACGCCACTAAAGACTGAACAACTCAATGAACGGAACGCTCTTCAAAAAGTAGGTATGCAAATATAACTAAAATGGTACAAAGCTTGTCGCTGGGGCTGTACCAATTTCGAGATACAAATATTGTACCCCTCGACATACTATGGGTTCATATTTTTACCATTGACAACTGTACCTATAATGGGATATTTATGTATCTTTTGTACCCTTTTAGTTACATTCTCGTATCTTCTTTTCTGAGAGTGAAGGTACAACTTAAGCCTAACCACAAGCCAAGAAGACCCCTGGCTAGTTTGATTCAGACATTATTTGTTTATTTGTTTTTTTTTCAGAATTTAAAACTCTGGGTTGTTCGGCCACTAATCTAAAAATAGAACTACTGACTGTACCTCTAGAGTCCCAACATAGAGTTTGTTTTTTCGGTACCAATGCAGGAAATCCACCGTTTAGTACTAGATGGTCAGTTTTGAGTGGCAGTAAAACCTCTGGCTTTCTGTCAGTCTTGCAGTTAAAGCATTCTGCTGCTCCTCCCTTCCCTCTAGACACCCACTTTCACTGTCATTTGTACCTGCTGCTCGGACCACCTTATTGGTTCGTCTAACTGGCCCCCTGCATTGATGCAACAGATCCCTGGCTTCTCTCAATAAAGCTGGGTGGATTCCCTCATACAGTACTGTGCATAAGTCTTAGACACATGCAAATTCTACTAACCAAACATTGCTTTCCAACATAACAAAATGAAACAAATCGACCACTTCTAGGTACACCTGATCAACTGCTGGTTAACACAAATATCTAATCAGCCAATCACGTGTCAGCAGGGTTTACAGAATGGTCAGAATAAGAGAAACTATCAAGTGAGCTCCACTTCTCTGGGCAAAAATGCCTTGTAGATGACAGAGTTCAGAGGAGAATGGCCAGACTGATTCGAGCTGATAGATAGGCAACAGTAATTCAAATAACAACTCGTTACAAACTAGGTATGCAGAAGAGCATCTCTGAACGCAAAACACGTTGAACCTTGAAGCCGATGGTCTACAGCAGCAGAAGACCGAGTGTCACTCCTGTCAGCTAAGAACAGGAAACTGTGGCTACAATTTGCATGGGCCCACCAAAATTGGACAATAGAATATTGGAAAAACATTGCCTGGCCTGATGAGTCTTGATTTCTGCTGTGACATTCAGATATTATGGTCAGAATTTGGCATAAACAACATGAAAGCATGGATCCATCCTGCCTTGTATCAACGGTTCAGGCTGGTCCAACCCGATACTAGTAAGGTGTACCTAATGAAGTGAATGGTCATTCACCCTGTTTAATTCCTTATCTTTCAGGTAATCAGTTTGCTTCTATCAACTCATTATGTCATTGAGCATTAGAACTTGTTTGTTATATTTGGTTCAGCATGCACCTACCTATATTGTTACAAGGCAATCAGGATATAATCGCATATTTTGACAAATTCTTGTGTGGAAATCCGAAAAATGCTATAACTACAACAGAAGAAAAAAATAAACATTTCTGACTACATTTGTTTTAAAATTGAATTTAGAGTGCCTAAGACTTTTGTACAATACTACATTTAGCTATAACGCTCAATCCCACATTAACATCTGCTATGGTATATTGAGGTGATATGAGACTGTTTAATTTAATCTGGCTGGTGATATAACTTGTTTAGTTGGTGGACAGAGTGTCAGGTCTGGGAAACAGTACATGAGTTGGTTGAGGTGAGGCCCTTCTTTTCAGAAGAAAGGTTGCTTTATTCTTATCTGCGAATATGATGTTTGACCATGCATCGCCATGCATCTCCTTCCTTCACTTGGAGTTTGTGCCAGAGCATTAGTCAGCAGCTTGGAAATATTCTGAACGATGCCGGAGGCCAACCGGAGAAAAGTTTGAAGAGTGAGTGTGTCTGTGTGTGCGTGTGTGCATGTGTGTCTGTGTGTGTGTTTTAGCCAAGGAGCTCCTGAGCGTAGGAGGTTTGTGGTTTGAGTGGGCAATGCTTAGAATCTCTGTAACACTTTAAATCATGTATCTATCTCATACACTATATTCTAGGGGCTTCCTTTTTTAATGAAAATATTTTATATTTATTAATAATAAGAGTGTAACAATGTAGTAACTATTTCATTACCCATTACAATATGTAAAAACATTAACTCAAGGTAAATGCTTCCCTGTAACTTATTATTCTCTACTGCATTAGCAGCTTCATCAGCGTTTATCAAAAGGAACAACATCATACTGTATCTCTTTCTAATACTTGCTCTATTCTCTCTTCTCTTCCTTGTTCTCTCTCTCTCTGTTGGGTATTTACGGTAGCTAAGACAACTTACACATGCATGCAAACAAAAGCACACAGGGACAAAGGCAATGAGCATCTGTTTGTGCTCTGGCTCTGGCTGGCTGGCAGTATCAAAACAAATAAGTACATTTTGAGAACAAACGTTCATCTGCATCACGATAAAATACTATATGTTTCTGCTTTCCATCAATGTGTTCTTTTGTGTGTGTGTGTGTGTGTGTGTGTGTGTGTGTGTGTGTGTGTGTGTGTGTGTGTGTGTGTGTGTGTGTGTGTGTGTGTGTGTGTGTGTGTGTGTGTGTGTGTGTGTGTGTGTGTGTGTGTGTGTGTGTGTGTGTGTTTGAGATAGATAAGTAGATAGACGGTGTATACTATGATATGATATTCATAGTTAGTCATTTAAAATACAGTAACATTTTCAATTCTATTGCAATAAAACAATAAAACCTACAGTTTTATTTATACTGAAAACAATGGACACTCAAACTAAGTCTAGACCGTCCAAAAAGGACCGTTCATCGGCCCGCCCCGGCTGACAGACAGGTGGGTTAGAGAGACAGACAGTAACTCCAGTCCAGTGGCTTATATTACAGCGACCTGTCTCTTTAAATTCCTGTCAAAGCCGATTAGCGCTGTTTTCACCGTCTGTTCCCTCAATCTATTTTGGTTTTACGCTGCTAGCTAGCCTGCACAACAAGCTTTATGATCTTCTAATTTATATATTTATTTTTTGGGGTTTACTTTATGGCATGGAGGCGTGGGTTTATTGATTTATGGTTGGTCTCTCTGGGTCCGTCTGGGTAGACGGCGAGATAGAGCCTGCTGCTTTGCTGCGTACAGCGCGCTATGATAGGACTCCAACTTTTCTATGCGCGTCTGTGGTAAGCTTGGATTTACCTCTCCTCCACTTCTACTTTCTCCCTATCTCTGTCATACCCTTCCAACCCTCTCCGAAAATATGAGAGATTTGTCACAGATATGACATCAACAAAGACGATAACTTTTTGAAATCGACAGAGAAGGGGTCTCAGAAAATGCAGAAGAGCGTGCGGTATAATGAGGGGCACGCTCTGTATCTGTCGGTTGTCGCGCGCAAAGAGGGCACAAAGCGCGGCATCCTGAGCAAGAAGACAGCGGAGAACAGCCGGTGGAATGATAAGTACTTCGCTCTCTACCAGAATGTGCTATTTTACTTCGAGAACGACCAGAGCACGCGACCCTCCGGAATTTACTTGCTGGAGGGGTGCACGTGCGAGAGGGTTCCCGCGCCGAAAGGGTCCACAGTCAACAAGGATGCGGTTGACAAGCAGCAGGTGGGTTACGTACCCTAGTTACCATGGTATCTTACCAGGTAATGCAGTGCACCTGACATGTTTCTGTGTTTTGGTTTGGATCTCTGCTCGCTGTGTTGACACTAAGGATTGGCACCCTACCCTGTTTTCTTACGTAAAACAGATTAAGGACTTGCAGCATAGACGGGGATTACGCACAGAAAGTGCACTTTAGTTGAGAGTAGAGGAGTGATGGAAGGATGACAATTGATTTCCATGCCATGTCTGCCACAAAGAAAAAGCTATTTTCACATATAATGAACTGAGGCTAAATATGGAGGTATTAGTCAATTTGTTCTATTTTACGACAAGACCCATTACTGGCCAACATCTTATTGTGATGAGCTAGCTGCATGGAGTCATTGACTTGGAACAGATGTTTTCCTGTTTACTTACTGCATCCTTTCGATTGGAGAGTGGAGAATGTTTGCAAGTGCCTTACAACACTTGGACCGGCACTTTTAAATGTTTCTTTTACAATTATTTTTGGAATTACACAGTTTCTGTTGTTGTCTACATATATTAGTGTGTTTTGCTATCTTTGAGTACAAGGAGGCTTATTTAAGCAGTAGTCTTCCCTATCTCTGTGCACACTCAATGTCTGGCTTTGTCTGTACATCTCCAGTGTGTGCAGCTTGACGTCATCATGGCTCATTATTCAACCCTAGCCTTTTGTAATCACCCTACAACCAACACCTGCATCCACTGATTATACTACGTTTAGGCCTCCTTTATATCTTTCAGATTAGGGTTAGCTTCCAATATCAGATCTCTGCCTTTTTCGTTCAAATCCCTAATGAGATATAAATGGCATCACATTGGTAGAAATAGAATAGAAACAAAAATCTAAAACACACCACTACTACAATCATCATCAAATAAAACAGCACTTAGCTCATGAAGGGCATAAGGAGAAGGGCTTTTAATTTTCACACCAGATTAGGTCTCTTTAACTCAGATCACATTTGATCACATTAGATATACAACCCGTGTTTGACACCCATTTGTGTGTATTTGTGCATTCGCATGTGTGAATATGGGCTGGACAGTAACAAGACCTTAACAGCTTTAGCTCTAATAGTAATTATTTATATCTAAATGGCTTCCATCCAACTTTGAACAAACAAAATCACTACAAATACTGTAAGCATCATTTTTGGCACTTAAAATCCTCATCAGATTCTGTTTGTTTATTTATTCCATGTTATAGCCTAAAGTTCACTGACCCGGTGTATGTACTCTTCTCTGCTCAGTGTATCAAGTGTCTGAGGTGTGTGATTGAATTAGCCTATGAGCCAAATAATCCCATCCCCATCAGAAATTTGTGTGATAATATTTCAGCAGTGGTAGCTTTCTGGGGGGTTTTCATTTTTATTCCTTCATCTAATACATTTTACACAGAGCCAATCAATGTCAGTATATACAAAAAACTGAGAACACTACACATTTGTCTTAAATTAACCCTATAGAAAGCTTCTAGAATGTGATCAAGAGGAAGATGGATGGTCCCAAGCCATCAAACAAAGCTGAGCTACTTGAATAATTGCACCAGGAGTGGAATAAAGTCAGCAAAAATCTACGTGAAAGACTGGTGGAGAACATGCCAAGATACTTGAATGCCAATTATTGTTAATATACAATTATTATTATTCCTCCAAATATTGAATTTTGAACTCTTCCTAAATTAACAGATTAGCATTGTTGTTTAAAAAAAATTGAACTAATTTATTTATTTGCATTATTTGAGGTCTGACAACACTGCATATTTTTTTGTTATTTTGACAAGTTGTAATTTTCTATAAATAAATGCTATGAATTACAAT
Organism: Umbra pygmaea; assembly: GCA_016801145.1. Taxonomy (NCBI): domain Eukaryota; kingdom Metazoa; phylum Chordata; class Actinopteri; order Esociformes; family Umbridae; genus Umbra; species Umbra pygmaea. The sequence goes on along the minus strand of JACXGM010022700.1, from coordinate 5,924 downwards.
ATTTTAATTTAGAATTTGGGAGAAATGTTGTCACTAGTTTATGGAATAAAACTAGATGTTAATTTTACCCAAACATTTACCTTCGTTAGTAAAACCAGAGAAACTTTTTTTGCAGTGGTCTCTTAATATTTTTCAGAAGCTGTACAACATGTTCTTGCACATTAATAGCCTTTATTTGTATATTTTGGGAAAGATTAGATTTAGAGATCATTTTATTTCTGTAAAATCTTCTAGCCACAGATCCACTGCATCCCGGAATCCGCCTCCAATCTCCAGTAATAACCAAAATCCCAACCATCATGAACACATCCCTCGGCTCAGAGGGCTGTCTGTTTGGTTTACTGCTCGTGAGGTATTGTTTGTTTTGGAGACGTACTGAGCATTTATATTTCAATAGTCTATTCCTGGTATGACCTGTTTTCTCAAACCTTGTTCTACTCTTTTTGGATTTGCCCTATTGTACTTTTGCCTGTGGATCCCCCATGTATCAAAAACCTGCCTGCCTTTGACTAACCTGGATTCTGAGTGTTTACTTCTGCCTGTGATTACCGTGTACCGTTTACCTGCCCGCCTCTTATCCTACCCTGTCTGTGGATTTTGTACCTCTGTGACCGATAGTGTACCGACCTGTTTTTCTGCAGATTTTATGAATAAAATTTACACAATGTGTAATCATACTCCTATCCAAGTCGTATCATTACAGAATACCTAAAGAAGATGGACCCAGCAGAGCTGAACGCTCAACTAGCTCAGCAAGAGGAGTTGCTAGATGAGCTCTGCCATTTAGTCTGTCAATCGGCAATTGTGCCACAACCATCTGGTGTCCAGATACCTCCATCTCTTATCCCGCCTATCTCCATGCCTAACAAGTATGATGGCTCTCCAGGAAAATGCAAGTTATTTTTGATGCAATGCTCTCTAAACATTAACCACCATCCAGCTCAGTTCCTAACAGAGAGTTACAAGATTAATGTTATTGTGTCATTACTAACAGGGAAAGCCCTGGATTGGCCAATGGCGCTATGGGCAGCTAATAGTACGGATCTACAGTCCGAGGCAGAATTCTTAAAATGATTTAATGAAGTGTTTGACCACTCAGGCAGCACCGGGGATCAGCTATGTGAGATATGTCAAGGCCGACGATCTGCAGTTGATTACGCACTGGAGTTTTGCACCGTGGCGGCAGGTAGTAGGTGGAGTGAAAGTGCACTGTGTACCGACGAGGACTCTACAGGGAACTTCAAGCTGAACTGGCTTGTTGAGGAAATCTGACTAATCTACATCAGTACATTACAATGTCTATTTCTATAAAAAATTTGCTGGCTGAGAAGAAGAGATCCATACCGCCCTGTTGTAGTGCACTCACCTCTCAAGTACCCGGACCAGCATATCCTGCGGACCCTGAACTCATGCAAATTGGGCATTCCCCTCTCTCCTCTATGGAATAGCAAAGACACATCCAAGGCTACCTTTGTTTGTACTGTAGTGAGGGACAGCATCTTCCCAGTCAATGCCCTGTTCGGCCACCACAGACGGGAAAGACCAGACCACTACCCAAGATTCAGGTAAGAAAATCAGACTCTTTGTTTGTCACTATAGGTCCTATTTTAACGATCTAAGCGCACAGCGTGAAGCGCATGGCACAAGTGCGCTTTGGGCGTGTCCAAATCCACTTTTGGTAGTTTGATGGCGGAAAAAAGGCTCCATGCATCGGGCGCGTGGTCTAAAAGGGTTGTACAGTAATGTGTTGATGAAAGTGTCTTCATTAATTCCTAGGTGTGATTTGGAAGTAACATGCAATAAACCAATCAGAGATTAATCTCCCATTCCCTTTAAGAGCCAGGCGCATTTGTACCTTTCGCACATTGCTATTATGATGGCGGATTTGCACCATAATATTTTTATTTGTAATTTTTTGCATGTTTGTGTGCTGCTGCGATTCCCTGTGTGTGTGCAACAAGCATAGAGTGCACGCGCTGTGCATACGCCTAGGTGCGTTTGACTAATTTGCTGTTAAAATAGCAATGACATGCTGCGCCATTGACTTTAGACCAGGTTTCTGTTGGTCAATGGCACGGTTACTTTCCGATGCCTCAAGATAGCACTACGCCAAGAATTTTCCTTATCACACCTCCCTGTTAGACCATGAAGCGCATGGGCGTAAATATGGGCGCAGGTGTATTTGCTATTCAAACGACGCGGGCGCCAGATGGGAGATTGACAACTGCGTTGGTCTTAAACTTGCAAAGACACTTGCGTTCGGGCTTTGCGCTGTGTTGCGCCGGGTTCAAGATAGGGCCCTTAATCTGCTAAAGGGTTAGTGGATTCTGGGGCAGTGGGGAATTTCATTGATTGTCGTTTGGCTCATGAATTAGGTGAGATAAATATGTGAGGTCAGCGGATATGTGAAACATCAAACCGCCCCTGTTGAACTTCAAGTTGGGATCCTTCATTCGGAATGTATTGAACTCATGGTTCTATCTTCACCTCGGGAACAACTGGTTCTCGGTTATCCCTGGCCCAACCTCCACAATCCTGTTATATCATGGAAAAAGGGGGAGCTTATCTCATGAGGTGAAACCTGTCATCCTCTGTGGAAGAATGCCATACTGGCCCACCACCTACATTCCGGAGGAATACAGCCAATATAGCAGGGTGTTCTCAAAGGAACATGCAGTCATTCTTCCTCCTCATCACCCATTTGACTGCGCAATTGCACTACTCCCAGATGCCGTCTTTCTATGTGAAGGAATCCCTACAACAGGGATTTATTCAACCTTCCACCTCTCCAGCAGCCTCCAGTTTCTTCTTCGTGGGAAAAAAAGGATGGGGGTCTCCGCCCCTGCATCCATTATAGACCTCTCAATGATGTCACGGAGAAACACTGTTATCCTCTTCCGCTCATTCCGGCCGCTCTGGAACAAATTGGACAAGCAACCATTTATACAAAACTGGACCTGCACAGTGCATACAATTTAATCCGCTTCCTTGAGGGGGATGAATCGAAGACGGCATTTATTACGCACAAGGGCCATTATGAATATCTTGTCCCTTTGGACTCGCCAACGATCCTGCAGTATTCCAGTCATTTATGAATTAAATCTTCTCGGATATGCTGGACAAATTTGTAATTGTCTACATTGATGACATACTTATATATTCATCCTCTCTTTCAGAACACATTACGCATGTGAAAAAGGTTCTTCAAAGGTTCCAAGAGAATCATCTATATGTCAAAGCAGAGAAAAGTGCCTTCCATGTCATCACTGTTTCATTCCTGGGTTTTGTGCTGACTTCCGGAGGAGTTCACATGGATGAAGGCAAGATAAACGTTGTGCGTAACTGGCTTCAACACAGTAATGTGAAAGAATTCCAGTGTTTTTTGGGATTTGCGAATTATTATCGCCGGTTCATCCGTAACTTCAGCCCCATCGCAGCACCTCTACATGCCCTGACCAGTCAAAAATCCCTTAAATTATACTGGAAGGACAATGCGTTGACAGCCTTTCAAACTCTCACACAATGCTTACGACAGCACCTGTTCTTCAACACCCAAACCCTACACAACGATTTACTGTAGAAGTGGACGCTTCGGAGGTAGGTGTAGGGGCTGTCCTGTCTCAGCAGGTACAGGACCTTCTTCCAAACTACATCCATTTGCCTTCTTTTCCAAGAACCTCTCCCCCGCAGAGAAGAACTATGACATGCGGAACAGAGAATTACTGGCCATTAAACTTGCATTAGAAGAGTGGCGCCATTGGTTGGAAGGGGCTCAGCATCCTTTCATTGTACTCACCGATCACCGTGATCTGGAATACCTAAAAAGCACTAAAAGACTTAGTTTTAATCAGGCCACTGTTTTTTAACAGATTTAACTTCTCTGTTCCCTACCTACCAGGAGAAAAGAATGTAAAAGCCGACTCCCTCTCTCGCCAGTTTGGACCAATAACAAGTCAATGTGTGCTTGGCTATCAAACTCCTTTGTTCCCGTGGGAACCTGAGCCGAGTCCTGTGTTTTCAGTTGAAGACTGGTTCACTCGTAAGACACGGGCCGGTCGACGTAGACGTCCTACGCCACTGTTCCACACTGGTCAGCACATCTGGCTCTCCACCCGTGACATCCTTCTCCGTCTTCTCTGCAAAAATCTCACGCCAAGGTACATTGGTCCTTTTAGGGTGACTCACCGCATCGATACTTTCACCTACCATCTCCAATTACCTCACCAGTATTGATTGGATTTCCTCCTCCTTTCATGTGTCTTTCCTAAATCCTGTGCGTCCTCTCCATCCTCCTGTTACTACTCGGACTCCTCCTCCGATGGACGTTGGGGGGGAACCTGCCTACACTGTTCGGGAGCTGTTGGATTCCAGGCGCTGGTCAGGTGGCCTCCAATACTTGGTTGATTGGCAGGGGTATGGTCCGGAGGAGTGCTCTTGGATCCCTGCTGCGGACATCCTCGACCCCTCGTTGATCCAGGCCTTCCATCGGGACCTTCCATTGCCCTGCTCCTCGGCCTAGGGGTCGTCCACCCCTTCGGGGTTCTCGATCATCAGGAGCCGCCTGCCGCAGGGGCTCTGTAACGTCTCCTAGCCGCAGATCCACTGCCTCCCGGAGTCTATCTACAAACTCCAGCAATAACAAAAATCCCAACCAGCGTGAACGCATACCTCGGCTCAGATCTCCTGTGGATCTCCTGTTCATCGAAAACCTGCCTGCCTTTGACAAACCTAGATAGTGAGTGTGTACTTCTACCCGTGATTACCGTGTACCGTTTACCTGCCTGCCTCTTGACCTATCCAACTGTGGATTTTATACCTCTGTGACCGATAGTGTACCGATCTGTTTCTGCTTGACCATTACCTTGTGGGAAAATAATTTTATGAAAAAATATAACACATTGTCACATCCTGCCCAGCAGATCGCAGGTCTGACCAGGTACTGAGACTATGGACTCATATTGTTTAGTAATTATTAATATGTTTAGTTGTTTATTAGATTTGTGATTATGTATATTCTGTATTATTCCATGATATACATAAGGTTTAGAGTTTGTTGGCATATATCTCTTTTAGTGTTGAGGCACCTCTCCCCCAGCTCGGCCATTGCTAAGATAGATGTTAGGTAGGGGTAGATTGGCCTTGATTAGTGAATAGATGCAGCTGGGTAGGTTAGTTAGTTAGGGAGTTTCATTAATAAGGAGGCCGAACTGGGGAAGAGGTGTTGGTCATTGATTCCTGTCACTGGTGGATTATCGTTCCTGTTTTGCAAACCTGTCCAGGCGTAACTAAAGAGTTGTGAGAAGTGAGTCCTGTTAGCGCAGTATTTGTGTACTCCTATCTGTGTGTTAGCTACTCAGTATTTCGTGCCGCTGTAAAAGAGCACGTGAGGCTAACTACCTTATATTCTGTGCATCTCGCTAACCACGTACCCTGCAGTATCTGTATGTATGTGCCCTGGATGGATATTTGTCTATAAATGATCATCAACTACCATCATTCCTGTCATGTCTCCCTCTCTCTACATTACACCACCGTTGTAACGTGACACACATTGTGTAATCATACTCCTATCCAAGTTGTATCATTACAATTTCATGTTTGGGTGAAGTCAGAACTTTGACTTTTTTATGTGTGTGATTTCTTTCTCAATTATTTTCCCCATAACGTTGACTACCACTCTCTATAGCCGCTTTCCGACCAAGTAGTTACAGGAACGTAGTTATATGAACAGTCCACTTCTAAACAGTTCTACTAACTACTCTCCCCAAAAACAGGTTTTGCCATTTGCATTCGCACTGGTCAAGTGGCCATAGGAACTGGTAGGAGGGATAAGGGAGTGACGCAAGCACCGCAATAGGCTTTTATAGCGTTGTCACTAGACTTTAGTGTAGCGCCACATACAAACATTAAACTGTGAAATGTTG
>JACXGM010022699.1:0-16576 GCA_016801145.1 Umbra pygmaea | reverse complement strand
TACCTAAACAACGATCAATATTAACCAAATTTATCTCTCATATTGCTCATCATAACCACTGAAAATTATAAAAACAGCTAACCCAAATTCCAATTATTTTATATTTTTTTATTTTGCTGATCCGAAAAATGATCCGATCCGTGACTCTGATCCGAAAACCGATCCGATCCGTGAGTTTCATGATCCGTTGCACCCCTAGTGCCAAGGTAGATAATTTAACGGGCACCGCTATGCCAGTTAATTATACTTTGCAATGATCTGACTATTGTTCGTATCTTAGAACAAACTTTACAAAATTACAAATTCTTTAAAGTGTAATACATATTTAAACAATATAATGATATATTTATACGTTTTTAGCAGGAGGCAAGACAGAATGTAAGAGACGGTGTCACCGAGTGGTGGGTCAAGAAAAGACAAAGTGTGAGCTTTATCCAGCGGTGGTTATAGCAAGCTGGGCCTGCAAATCTACAGCTCGATGCTACAGTAATCTAGATAGGAATCAGAACGTAGAATAAAAGAAATGAGCAGAATTAGAGCAGGGTCATCTCACCTTTCCTGCTGGTCCACTGGAAACACCTGCTGGTTTAGAAGAGACGCCCAGCCGCTCCTTCACTGATAGGTTGGATTTAGAGGCATTCTGCAAAAGGAGAGAACAATGTTTGCAAACATACTGGGGCTACACCCATTTAACCTTGGAACATCTAATCCATCAAACTACCAGTCTCAAGCAAATGGCAGTCGACAACATTCTAAACACACTACATGTTGGAACAATTAGAATTCAGCACCTAACATAGCAACCACCAGAGATGCAGATGGTGGAACAGGTAAGCACTGTTCCTACTTTAAACTTCAACTAATGCAACTCAGAACACACACACACACACACACACACACACACACACACACACACACACACACACACACACCTGGGAGGCCACGCTGGAGTCTTGTGCAGGCTCAGAGCTGTCAGCTGGTAAGGGTCCCAGTCGGTCTTTAACGGACTGCTTAAGACTGGTGGCTGGCTGCTGCTGCTGCTGCTGCACGGACTGCTGGAGAAAACAATAATGAAGTTATTGCAACTATGCTGTTGCAAGGCAGGAAAATCTTTGGTTCCTCCAGAAGCACACAAAAGCATAAACAATTGCCCTATACAGGAAACAGGTAGACAATTGGTAGGAAGTCTCACCATGAGGGGCTGTTGTTGTTGTTGTGGTCCCTGAACAGGTCCGTCGTCACGGTGCCAGTGAAGCCGTATGAAGCGGTTGTTGAGCACCGCCTCGGGGCTCTGCATGGCACGTTTGGCCTCCTCGTGACTGGCAAACTGGACGAGTGCACTTTCTGGGTCACCTCCATATGCCACCTAAACACCACCATGGACAAAGGGTGCAAAGCGTTACTTTGTGTATGAACTCCATTCAAAATATTACTAAATTAACTGAAGAGGAATCCATTAAAATTGTTTGAAAATTTTCTCCCATCCCATTGGTCTAGTCCAATTCCCCCTACCCCTGCCTTGTCTGCAGTAGGTGCAGGATGGTCGAGGACGCTCACATGCTTCTTTCAAGCACGTTACATATTCACTTCATCCGATTACCGCACTACTCGCTCAACACAAGCTTTGAGTCAGCTCATGCGCAGAAGGATTACACATTCACCAACTACGGTATACTTCCGCGATTGAACTGAGAGGTACCGATCTGCACACAAGGAGGCACTGGAGGGTGACGAGGCAAGGTATGCTAGTCTAATTTTTTACTCCCATACCCTTTAAAACGTATTTAAAGTAACTTAGATCAGCAGTAGAAAGTAATGTTATAAGAAATGATGTTGCTTGCTGTACCCCTTTATACAGAACATCCTGACAGCATGTTGCCCTTTGATTAACCAATTAAAAATTAACACCTGGAGGTTGACAATAGTCCCGAATTTGCTGAAATGTTCGTTGAGCTTGCTGATGTTGTTGAGCTCTGGAGGGATCTGACGGACAGCCAGCTTTGTGTTGGGGTTAGTCCCGAACGGAATCCTCTGGGTCAGGTGATGAGGGTGCTTGTTATGAAACCCACCCTGGTGGTTCTGCTGGTTGAAGGTCGGTCTGGCAGAAAACAAGATTAAGATGAAGACATTAGATCTTAACAATAGAACATTCTCACGGATATTACTTAATAAATTTACAATTTCTGCCGTTTTAAATTTCCGTCAGACAGACAGGCTACATTATCTGTGGTCACGTCAAAATGAGGTGCGTCCTGGCTCTGGTACCACCAATAAGGGAGTTTGGGGTAGGATTAGGTGTCAGATCCACATTGATGGTGAAGCATTTGGATGGAGTAAGGAATTTGGGCGCAGGGAATAACACTGAAGCCTAGTCTTAAAAGTTATATCAACATGCAATGCAAATTCATTATTTAAAAATCATACAATGTGATTTTCTAGATTTTTGTTTTGGATTCCGTCTCTCACTGTTGAATTGTACATACGATAAAAATTAGACCTCTAAATGCTTTGTAAGTAGGAAAACCTGCAAAATCAGCAGTGTATCAAATACTTGTTCTCCCCACTGTATTGGTCAGTTCCTAGGCAAATGTTCAGAAAACAATCAATAACCCTAAATACCAACTGAAACACTACCTGACGTTTAAAATAACTGAAACACTACGTACAATGAAATGCAGTTTCCCCTAAAAAGAGAACAGAAGTCGAATGCAGCTGTGAAGTGACCACTGTCATTTTCCTGCCTCGAATCAGTGAACGTCTATGTTAATTTAGTGTAAGAAACTATTTCCATTGGGAAATATTGTAGATCAGAGCTGTCCACTCCTGTTCCTGGAACTATACAGTCCTGTAGGTTCTCCCTAACCATCATCGTGGGCAACCTATTTTAGCTCTCATTAATGCCCCTTTACGGTTGACCACATCTTTATCACACCCCGCAGCACCGCACCACTCCGCATCTTTATGGTCCGTCACAGTTGTGTTTCCATGGAGGAGTTATGTGAATGGGTCTAGCTTAATTAGCAGGAAAAAGGGCTGGTGATGATTTTAAAGCAGCGAATAGGGGGGAATTTCACTGGTGAGAAGGCTACTTCCTCTTTCAGAATAACACAAATTCTTAATAATAAAAATATTAAAAATTGATTCATAAGATAAGTTTGCATACCCTGGCCATTTTTCAGCATTCAAATCAGCTCCAGCATTAATTTTGACAATACGATCATCATCTGTTCATGCAAAAAATCTGACTGTTTTGTAAGGACAATAATGATCAAATGAAGTCATTAATCATCACACAGTTGTTTGGCTCCTTTATACCATACTGGTAACAGAAATCACCCAAATGGCCCTGATCAAAGGTTCTGCACGAATGCTGGACATGGGACGCTCTTGGACTTTCCAACATGACAATGACCCTAGGCACAAGGCCAAGTTGACCCTCCATTGGTTACAGCAGAAAAGGTTGAAGGTTCTGGAGTGGCCATCACAGTCTCCTGACCTTAATATCATCCAGCCACTCTGGGGAGATATGGAACGTGCAGTTCATACAAGACGTCCAAAGACTTTGCATGATCTGGAAGCATTTTTGCCAAGACGGATGGACAGTTATACCACCTGCAAGAATTCAGGGCTTCATAGACAACTGCATGCTGTCATTGATGCTAAAGGGGCCAATACATCATATTGAGAACAGAGGGTATGCAGACATTTGGACAGGGGTCATTTCATTATTTTTTATGTTGCCATGTTTTGTTTTATGTTTTTGCCATTCTGCTATGACCTACCATTGAATACGAATCCCATGAGAAATAAAAAAAACAGTCCTGCCTGCACACTCATGTTTTGTTTAAAAATGATACATCTATTACCAGTTCTCCAAGTGTATGCAACCTTTGAGCACAACTGTAATGTTTCCTTACACAAAGATGTGGAATATCCTTAAGCAAAGCTGTGGTGTAGTCACAGGTGTGCCAGAAATCAGTGGCAGAATGCACTTTTTGTTATAGCCTTACTAAAACTTTTTTCAAAACTTATTCCATTATGGTCTAATTATAATAATTGTTTTAATATTAAAATAAATTCTAAATTATTTTAGTAAAAAACAACATTGAGATCCACATCGCCCTACATATTTAAATGTATATGTGCAAGTAGCCATTGATGTGACCCCTGTGAGCATCACGGAAGACTAGTTTAGTAGGATACCAGGCTAACAAATGTTTAGTAACTAGTTTAGTAGGATACCAGGCTAACAAATGTTTAGTAACTAGTTTAGTAGGCTACCAGGCTAACAAATGCAACAAGTGTGAAACCATCTGCACCAAGGCCTGTGGAGACAGAACCAGAGGAAGCAGAAATGGCTAATGTTAACCCTACAGATCTCTCCACACTAAATTAACCTTGCATGCCAGCCCAAATTGCGTGCTTTCCCGGTCACCCAAACAGTCATTGGAAAGAGCAGAAGTGTTTCGGCAAAATGGCATGACCAAATAGTTGGATAGAGTATCATTAAACTGGACGCTAGCATTTGAAAGGAAACTTAAAATCATGCTCAAAAGTTTTCAGAATGTCACAAATACTAATTTTCAAAGTCTGCTGCTTTAGTGTTGCTGATGGCAATTTGCATATACTCCAGAATGTCATGAAGAGAGATCAGATGAATTGAAAAGTCCCTCTTTACCCAGAAAATTATTCATATACATAAACGGTATTTTACAATGTTGTACCAAGCGCAATCGTGTGGACAAAGCAATAACATTCAGCAGCAGTCACGCTAGTTCGACCTTGTTATCCCTGAGTGAGAGAGCTGCCTGATTAGCAAGACCGTCAGAGAAACACTCAATGACAATTGTTAATATTAAGGGACAATACTTATATTAAAGAAAAAAAAAATATATATATATATATATATATATATATATATATATATATATATATATATATATACACATATATATTTTGCTGAATTTCACAATAATGTCTGAATTCCGCATTAATATCTGGATTCCGCAATTTCGTCCGTGTTCTCCGCATTGCGGAAAACATAGCGCCCTACAGTACAAATTCCCCATAAATTGATGACTTATAATCTTGTTAGAATTAGACATCAGAGGTGGCTTTAAGTCATTTTATACAAGTCTAAGTCAAGTCTCAAGTATTTTAGGCTCGAGTCCAAGTCAAGTCTCAAGTCTTAAGTTGTATAAGCTATAGACATAGTCTGTTAGTCTAAAGCAAGTCCTTTAAACTTAAGTTGCATTTCAGGGAAATTACTATTATTTGATGGGCTATTTTTTATATAATCAGCTGACAATCTTTACAATAATAATGAAATGTGATGTTTATTCTTTCTTCAGACCAATTTATTTTCTGAATTCATAAAGGTGTTTGTTTGCTGTCAACATATTGTGACAACTAGATGTTCCTGCAACTAGAATAACACAAATAATCTTATTTCTTTTCTCAAAGCAGTATAAAGACAACATCAAAAAGATTAATAACAATTTGCTATCATGTAATACTAACAAAAGAAGAACTGGCCAACTTTAACTTGGCACAGAATGTAATGTGATGCAGCCAAAATGCCAAATCTTTAACGAGATGAGGCATTTTGGCTACTACAGCAATCACAATGAGAATAAGACTTTTATTTAATATTTTCCAGAAATAATAATAACCTAATTGTAAGTATTGGAAAGTAATGCAATCTTCATGAAATCCAATTATTAGTGAATATTTTTTCAAGCAATAGCCAATGTTTTGCATCCCTACTGTCATTGCCGATCTACCAGAACAGTAATTTGTCGACGTTCCCTTACACAGGTCCTAGCGATAGAACAGATGATGAAGTGCTATATCAAGCTTTATTTCAGATACAAAACTATAGCGATACTAATTATTATAGACTATTAATAGAAGTATAATACAAATTAAGTTAAAATACAGAAAAGGTGTATAGTTAATATTTCAACATTTTATTCAATCATCTCTTCAAAACAAACATTATGCACAACCAAAAATAGCCCAAAAAGAATTTGGAATAAAATGAATTTCACATTTTAGCTAACAAAGTAAATAAAGTAATTAAAGTATTTAAGAGGAATAACAAATATAGAAAGGTAAATGCTCCTACATATTCAAAAGAATATAATTTATATTGCAGATCAAGAAAGTGTAATATTTATTACAAATGTAAATAGTTTACATCCTTCCTAGCTATAATAAGAGGTACACGTTTGTGAAAGTGGATGCAAGAGCATTGTGTTGGCATTTGCATTAAGCATTGCAGATGTTTTGTGTAAGATGAGAATGTCTGTTTAAGTGACTTTCTCCAAGCAGAGATAATAACCTAATCATATAATATTCTGTTAAGGTATTTGATTGTTTTATTATAATCGGTACACAATTATAGCTGTACTATCATTGTAAGGTAATGAACAAAATATAAGGTATTTCTTAATATTAGTATGTCATAACTTCTATTTTGTTCACCCAGACATTTGTCTATCTTTCCCGAAGGGTTATTATGAATTCATGCGACGCCACAGTATGCAGTGACTAGCCTAATAACTTGCAGCCTTCTCGCTCTGTCGCTAGGAACAAAACAGATGGGTGAGCATTGTTAAAGACGCAGACATTCAGTGGCCAAATTTCATTCGGTCCTGTACTTATATGCGCGTTTCCTTGATAATTCTAATATATTATGTACCTATAATTTTATAAATCGGTTTTCCTAAATTATTTTAAAACAGCAATAAATACAGTTGTACAGTTTTATAGGCTTGTCTCTGAAAGAGGAAGTCGACTCGTTATCATCAACGCGAAAATCAATCCATAGTGCTAGAATACAGCTACATCTCCATTGGAAGTTGGTATTGTTGTTCCGATCGTTACATGGTTCAGCAATACAACTGTTTCCCATCTATATAATTGCATTGTACAATAGGCTACTCTTCCCACTCTGGCACTTTAAGAAAACAACTATGGCCAATGGCCATCTATGGCTAATCTGTAAAGCGTTGCGCAGCATAACGCTCTTAAATGTGGAGGAAGTATCGGCTTGGAGTATTGAGCCTTTTTCTATTGTACATTTTTCAGTTGTACTGCTATAAAAACGCATTTGTGATTTACATATATTACATACCACTAGATTGTTGGGACTTTATTTGAAATACTCCCATCATTTGAATCCCGTGACAGAGTTTTTTTTACATCATACCAGTATAATAATATGGCAAGTCGACGGTACTTTTGGCTAATCGATGAAATCGATTAGGTCGACACGTTGTGACAGCTCTAATATTCATTATATACATTAACACTTCCAAACGCTTCTCATTTTATATTCTTTCTGCAGCAATTTACACACACCTAAAGGATTATTAGGACCACCCGTTCTATTTCTCCTTAATGCAATGATCTACTCAACCAATAACATGGCAGTTGCTTGCATTTAGGGGTGTGGTCCTGGTCAATACAATCTCCTCAACTCCAAACTAAAGGTCAGAATGGGAAACAAAGGTGATTTAAGCAATTTCGAGCATGGCATGGTTGTTGGTGCCAGACTGGCTGGTCTGAGTATTTCACTATCTGCTCAGTTACTGGGATTTTCATGCACAAACATTTCTAGGGTTTAGAAAGAATGGTGTGAAAAGGGAAAAACATCCCGTATGCGGCAGTCCTGTGGCTACAACAGCAGAAGACCCCACCGGGTACCACTCATCTCCACTACAAATAGGAAAAATAGGCTACAATTTGCAAGAGCTCACCAAAATTGTACAGTTAAAGACTGGAAGAACACTGCCTGGTCTGATGAGTCTCAATTTCTGTTGAGACATTCAGATGGTAGAGTCAGAATTTGGCATAAACAAAATGAGAACATGGATCCATCATGCCTTGTTACCACTGTGCAGGCTGGTGGTGGTGGTGTAATGGTGTGGGGGATGTTTTCTTGGCACATGCGTGCAGATGCACTCACACCTGCCTGCCTCCATTCCTGAGAAAGGCTCTACATTAGTGGTGCCTTATTCCCATAGCTGAATCTACTTTAAGAGATGGTCCTGGCGCTTGCTGGGGTTTCTTGGGTGCCCTGATGCCTTCTTCACAACAATTGAACCTCTCTCCTTGCAGTTCTTCATGATCCGATAAATGGTTGATTTAGATGCAATCCTACTCGCAGCAATATCCTTGCCTGTGAAGCCCTATTTGTGCAGAGCAATTATGATGGCACATGTTTCCTTGCAGGTAACCATGGTTGACAGAGGAGGAATGATTTTAAGCACCACCCCTTCTTTTAAAGCTTCCAGTCTGTTATTCTCACTCAATCAACATGACAGAGTGATCTACAGCATTGTCCTGGTCAACACTCAGCTGTGTTAACAAGACGATCACTGACATGATGGCAGCTAGTCCTTAAGTGGCAGGGCTAAAATGCATTGGAAATGTTTTTGGGGGATTAAGTTCATGATCATGGCAAAGAGGGACTTTTTGCAATTAATTTGATTACTCTATGACATTATGGAGTATATGCCAATAGCCATCAAACTTGATGTATTTGTATGTGTCTTCTCAAAACGTTTGACCACAACTGTATACTGAAAAACAAGGGACCAAATACAGATCCCTGGGGCATACCCATTCAATACAGAAGAATTATCAGACGTAGCTCCATCAAATTGACTGAACCAAGTGCAGTCGGTAAGACCATCCAACTCCATGCTCAGAAAAGCTGATGCTTCTCAATCTTTGCTTCAGTATAACATGATCAACATGTCAGGGAGTACAAAGCTGCTCTCTGCCAGGCAAAACCATTGTACTACAACCTTATCAATAAAATGCTCTAATCCAGAGCAAATTACAGTTGAATAGAGGGACATTTGCCCTTGAGCAACATAGTATAACGTGCCTCACTCAGGTACAACACAATTTGGCACAGTTGGGAATCAAACAACCTTCTGACTACAAGTCTGACTCCTTAACCACTAGAGGTGTGCCGATCCGATATTCAGTATCACAGTATACTAGCAAACTACTCAAGCCACATTATAAATTAACATTAGCTTATTAAGGCAAATAAATATTTGTTTGCCCCCACAAACAAAATCAACAATTATTAGCAATGAATGTAATAGATATGTTATATGAATATGCCATTACAACAGATTCAGAACATTGTTGAAAAATCCTCCTGCTAGCTATCCCTTTTCTTAACTTCAGCAGATGATAACGCTACTATGCCTAAATCTAATAAGATTATCAGTCATCCATTTATGGGGAAATTGTAATAATATTACATCAAATAGTAGGCTGTAGTACTAAATGGAATATTAGTAGTTTCATTTCACAACATTTGTATTCATTTGCTGCTGGGTCATTTTAGGGCTAGTGTGAATGTGGACAGGTTTGCAGAAAAACACTTTCATAGCCTCGTCATAGCCATTCATGCACCATCCTTTATAAACCAGAGCTAGTTTTTGCAACAGCTTTGTTAAAGTTATATTATTAGATAAACCCTGTCCCAGGTCTTAAATATGTTTTGTTTGATCCCAAATAAGATTGTTTAAATAAGATCGAATACATAATACTCTGCCAGCGTGTAATATAAATTTATTCCTGACAAATTACAGGTATTAATTTTTTATTGTGCATTTACTGCGGTATTGGTCTTAAAAAGCATTTAGAGCGGCATTAAAAAAAGTTAAAGTCTTAATGTCATTAAACATGCAGACACCTTGTGGCAGCAGCATTCGAAACTTCAACACCACATACTTGATTAAGAAGGAGTAAATGATGGTAGTGTATCGGTAGATACTCAAGGTTGTGGAATCGCTATCGGACAAGAAAAATTGGTATCGAGTCACCCCTATTAACCACTGAGCCATGTGACTCCTCCGGAAATTAATGACCAAGGACACCTAAGAATCCATTCCCGAACATCAGTAGACTACCCTGGCCTCTTCCCCCGTCAAACATACAACTTCATCCAACACAAAGTTTGTGATGAATACACCATGCCAAGTGGTAACAGGTCGAGCAAATGTAGAGTCACCATAGTTCTCACTCTCCAGAAAACAGTATTTTTTTTCAGTACTATATATAAAAAAGTACTGTTTCCTGGAGGGTGAGAACCATGTTGAGATTATACATAAGTATTTCACTAAATAGAATCACAAAGACCAACACATATTAGCAAATAAAGGCTTTAAGTGAAAAAGCGGCTATAGTGAAGGCAGTGAGATGAGGTGTTCTTACTTGTTGAACCAGGGTTTCTTGGGGGGCAGCACTCCTCCGTCGTGTGACTGTGGTGGTCTCTTCCTGGAGTCAGATTCTAGAACCACCCTCATACTGTTGCTGCTGCATACCTTATCTAAAGACACCACAGGGTGAAGAGGTCAGATTACAATTACAGCACAACTATCACCAAAAAAAGTACCTGGAGACCTATGACAAGCACTTTAAAGAGGAAGTGGTCATTTCAAACCTGACATTGATAAAGACTGCCTTAGAAAGTGTGCATTTATATGTTGTGTGTTTCAGTGTACCTCTGTCTCGATGTGGCAGGTCTACCGTCCCCATGGTCAGGCCAATGAGGTTGGGTCTCTGAGCATTGACCCGGTGGCGGTAGAGCGGTCTGATGGTGTTGGTGATGCTGGGAGCTTCAGGGTTATACACCTCCGACTCATACTGGTCTGAGGGGACACGGGACCATTAAAGGCAAGTCTTTCATTGCAAGCCTATTAACACTGCATTCAGACCACAGCAAAACCACAACCTAGTTAAACACAGAATAAAACTCCAAAAAGCTGCATACAATGAACCAATGCTAGAAGATGGAAGACAGTCAAAGAAAGCTACCAAAGTATAGCTGAGCAAAAATAAACACTACCAAAAATAATGTCCTTTATAGTAAAACCTACATAATATATGTTTCCTGAAATCTGGCTTAACATACTTCTATCGATTATAGAAAACATTGCAAGTTATGGTTGAGGTCTCAGGTTCACTTAACACAGAATTTATAAAAAATATGATAAACACCCAAATGAGACATTCATAAATGACAAAAATGCAAAATACCTATAAACATATGCAGAGCTGAATTAGAACTAAATGCACTAATCATCAAAATCTAGAAAAATAATATGAATGTGCCACACAAACAAGGTATTTCCTGCCCATAGCCAGCTGGCTTTAGGGCTCCATTCACAACTCCAAATAGATCCACAAAGCCCCAGGATCATGGGGCTACCTGGTCATTAGGGTCTTACTGAGAGACTTCCCATGAGTTGTGAACTCAGCCTAACCCAGAAAAGTAATCTATTACATTAACTTGTGACATCTCTGTATGTTGCAAATAAAACATTTTGAAATGTGAGAACAAATGTATTGAAAACAAAATGCAAAACATTTGGTGCTCAAACCCAGGAAAATGGCCAGCAAGCGAAGAGAGGTGTGGAGGTATTTCTATCAAGTTAATGACCAAAATATTTACTGTAATCTTTATAAATGGAAGATAAATTTAATGAACATGATGAAGACAACGAACATGAAAAAATGCTTCGCATTACATAGGTAAATATAGAAAATGGTAATAGTCCATTCCGGTGAGATGCCTAACATTGCATGATAATTTCTCTCATACAGACAAGGCAGCACTCATTGCCACTCCGCTCAATCATCGACCCAAACACCTGCACTTTGTGGAACAGCCTCTCCACCTGGAATGCATTCCTTCACCTTCACTTCCAGTGCTGCAACCCTCAACGAACATTTTAGAAAGGACTACAGTACTAAAACCATACATGAGTTACATTCTATTTCAGCAAGCCTGTCTGCTCGTGCTTTTCCTGCAGACTCGCCTCCCCACTGAGAATGTAGATATGCACATTTTCCTGAGTAGGAATTCGAAGGGCTTAACATTTTCTTACTAGTAGCTAAATAATATAATCGGGTATTTATTTATTTTAGCATGTGTCATTAAGTGAAAATTCCAATCAAATTCAAGTTTATATGCAAGACTTCTTCTTGCCCGACAAAAAAGATAATGTCCTACTCTGAACTGGAGGCCATTGCTCATGTGGAATAGGCTAGGATTCCTCAGGAACGCTGCCAGAGGCTGGTGTCTGGGTATGCATCTAAAGCCGCTTTCCGACCGCAGGGATTTTTGCAGTTCCTAAAACATAACGTTCCTATAACCCTTTTTTTCTTGCTTTCCGATAGAAGAAATTGCGGGATTATTTAGTTCCTCGCACCGCCGTTCCTATATCCTTTTTAGCTCCTACTCCAGAGCAGGGTCTTTCCATTTTCCCTTTTCCTAGGTCCACGTTGATTGGTCCAACTTATAAATTACACCGGTCGCTTCGTTTGTCTGTTGCGTATAACGCTACATATCATGCTGGAGCCTTCGTCTTTTGTGTTTCTGTGTTAAGTAGCTACTCAATTTCTATGAATCCAGTCTAGTTTTTAAACGCCGCGGTTCGAACTCCGTTATTTGGACATTATCATCACAACATTATTTTTATAAAATTGTAAAATTTTCAGCCTCATAATCTGAAAGAACAGCAAGCCGCGGTAGGAACCCAGCACTACTTGGGCTGAAAACAACCAGATCATCCGCATACATAAGATGACTTACACACTTATATCTCCAATTTTACACCCAGTGTTACAAACAATAAACTGTGAAATGTTGTATGTAGCGCTACACTAAAGTCTAGTGACGACGCTATAAAAGCTTGTTGCGGTGCTTGCGTCATGCCCTAATCCCTCCTACCAGTTCCTATGGCCACTAGAGGTGGGCGATACTGCAAAATTTGAGTTCGATCCGATACCAAGTAATGCAGGGCCAGTATCGCCGATATCGATACCAATACCGATACTTTTTACTATTAAAAGCAACTAATGTACATTAACGTACGGAATAGTAGTGTATCATGATTTATGATGTAGCAATTTATAATTTAAAATATTTGTATCTTACTTTAAGGATTATTTACTTATTATGTTACTTTTTACCATGTTTTTGTCTTATTTTCAGACATTTTAGGGAGTCAGATGATCTCAGAGTACTGGAAGATGATATGCTTAAAATGTGCAAAATGATCTTAATTTAGGTACACATTATCTTGTTTTTTGTGTGTTTTTGCAGTGCAATGTAAGGTGAGTGGTGGAATTTCTACCTCCCACCTGTGAGACTTTGTAAAAACATGCACTGTATCTTTAAGATTTGCGGTTGGTGCTGACTCAAAGTCGTTGTTTCAGTGCACTGCACGTTCATAAGCAACAGCAGCGGAGTTGGAGAAGCACTTAAGATGTGTTCATGACAACGGAACGTTGTTTGCAGATTGTAACAGTTCTATGCTTTGATGAAATGTGTAGAAGAGAGAAACTGAAAGTGGTATCGATCCTATTGATGCTAATATCGATCTTCAGACAAGACACCTAATATCGGTAGTATCGATATTTTTGGATCGATCCGCCCACCACTAATGGCCACTTGACCAGTGCGAATGCAAAAAGCAAAACCGGTTTTGGGGGAGAGTAGTTAGTAGAACTGTTTAGAAGTGGACTGTTCCTATAACTACGTTCCTGTAACTACTTGGTCGGAAAGCGGCTTAATTTGCAGCAGGTAATAAGTGAAAGGGTGCTCTACTAAGTACTAAAGATTAAGTCATCAGTTGCATTTGCAGTTGAATTTGGGGAAACCACATGAAGCATTCGTTGTGTTGAGCTTTTTCATTTTTTTTTATGAGCAGACACTAATTACCCGCTATACGTTTATTTAGGATTAACAGCAAGCCAACTAAGAATGAACATGCTTTGTATTAAGTAGCTAAATCACACACAGTTAACAAAAGTAGGCTACTTTAATTCTGCATAAAAATGAATTAGTTAATTACAAATGATAAAATCTACATACCTTTACCAAAGAATAAAAGATGAATAATGACTGTTGTAATAACAGTGGGACATGTTCAACTGCCTTTGAACTGGTGGATGGTTGAGCAGCAGCGAAGCAGTGCTTAATCCACTGTCTGTGTAGGTTAATCGTCAGGTGGTTAGGGAGATTGCTGGTGTTGGCGTTTGTAACAAATACAATTTTCACATATATAACCCCCCACCCTACAGGTTCATTATACTGTAGGAAGCACTTCCCTAACACGTTGTTGAACACAATTGACCTGATATAGCCTATTATTATACATCCATTATTATACTAGGCTGTAAATCAGGGTGGGAAAAGCCACTGTGGCTGGTGGATGCCAACATTTTACCAGCCACATTTTCCCAAATTCAAATACATAAAAGAAAACACACCAGTATATTCTATATTGCTTCAATACATTAAATGCACTATGAATACATCTGTTATTAATATAGGTCAATTAATAAAGAGATGAATAATTTTTTGATTATTGACAAATTCTGCTAATCTGTTTGCTAATTGTATGTCCTACTACCATATTTTAGTCAGCTACTTTTAAATCACTCATGCAACAGTAGTGAGTATGAACTTTGAGGGGTGTAAAACTTTGCTGTTGTAACACCTGACGAACGCCACAATATTTACACATTTTTTAATTCATTTTCTAATAATCTGTTTGGAAAACATCTGGGATTATTAATAAAAATATTGAAGCATTGGTTAAATGATTTACATTTTAGTAATTTAGCAGACAGTCTTATCTAGACTGATTTACAGTACATTACGCAAAGGGGCATTCTTCCTGGAGCAATTTAGGGTGAAGTGCCTTGCCCAAAGACAACAACATTTGGCACAGCAGGGAATCTAACCCTAACTGCGGAGGTGTGCGGTTATTCCCTGGCAATGCACAGTCTGGAGTGTGTTAATACGCTTACAAAACGGTTGCCAACATTTTATTTGTGAAAATTAATGTTTAAATTAGTATTTTTAGCGAAAGAAAATGTCACGAGGCGTGCGGTTATCGTGAAACATTAACATACCCCCCACCACTCCTTTTACTGTTGCCATGTTACTACGCCACAAATCAAGTATATTTATTTATAAAACTGCTCATTTAGATCATTTATAACAAGGTCTGAACACTTATGTACAGTTTAATTTAATTGAAATGGCATTCGTTAGCCAGTTTGCTTTAGTTATGCATTTTTTATGCTATTCAAATGTTTAGGTGATACAGACCTTACTGTCAACATTAATCAGCCTGCTATAGCTACTGTACTGACGACACTATATTTAATGCAGTCAAGCCAACATCTGTGTGCAGTTTTGCATTGCAAGCGCTTTTCTTTGATACCTGATATATTCTCCATGCTCCCATGAGTCGTCTTTGCATCTCACCCATCATGTTGCTATACTAGCCTGTAAATGCAGTTTGAGTTGCGCATTTTGGGTGAAGTTTTAAAACCGAAATATGCCTAAACAGACGATTTAACTTTTTTAATAACAGGATCCATATTTTCACGTAACTGGGGAAAGAAATAGACCTACCCCACTTTAATGAATAGGTGTTGCACCCCCAAACCCCACACTTGCCATTAAACTACGTTGAGCGGCTTCAAAGACTGGCCAGTGGCCACTGTGCTGCATGCATCTGCAAATCTCTCTTATGCTATTTTCCAAATAATCAAATTTTTTGTAAAATAAGTATTTTTAATAAGTATTTAAAGGATCAGAATGATAATTTTTTTAAATGTATAATAACACGGTTTTGGCGGTTATAGAGTTCTAATGACGGTGTTCATCATTAACCGTCGGTCTCAGGGTAATTTAATAACCATCACACCCCCAATTAGAACAATGCTAAGACTTGACTTAAAGAGTAAGAAAATACTTGGCTCAAAGCTGCCCTTAAAAGTTAGTTATCAAACATCTCAGTCCTACTTTAAGTGAAGTGTGTCTTAGAGCTGAGTCACGACACTGTTGTGCCACAATCAGGATTTTGCATGACGACATAGGCAAGAACCAATCACTGAATAGATGTACTTGTTTAAGAATATTCTCAGAAATCCACATTTAATGGTGAGATTCCTAAAATGAGTTGACATTTAACACAAATTCGACAAAGAATTTAAGAGAATCCATTATGATAAACAAATTGTAAATTAAAGAGCAAAAAAGGTTTCCAAAATGTTTCCCACTATTTCTAAATAACAAATTTCAAACCAGTGTTCTGTTAACTGATCTGCCTATATATAACCTAGAGCAGTGGTCTTTAACTCTAACTCTACAGGGTCCGAAGTCTGCTGTTTTTCTGTTCTACCTCAACATTAATTGGACTCACCTGGTGTCCCAGGTCTAAATAGGTGTCTCGGTCTAAATAAATCTCAGATTATAGGGTTGCAATGAAAAAATGGTGGATCTCGCTTTGAGGTCCAGAGTTGAATACCCCTGGCCTAGAGTTAGGGTGAATCCCATTTCTCTGTCTTACCCCTTCCCCTTGTCTTACCCCTAGCCCTTACCCCTCGAAAACGAGTGGTAAGGGATAGGGTTGAAAACATACCCCTATGAAATGAGACACCACTTGGTTACAGTTACGTTATCATACATCGTCGCTAGCAGGCTGATACATCACCAGAGGAGACAAGTGTTGCTCACAAA
>JACXGM010022698.1:0-16574 GCA_016801145.1 Umbra pygmaea | reverse complement strand
TTATTTAGTTTGCAATCTATGTTATCCCCACAAATAAGCTGAAGAAGGGGAGATGTAATGTATTGTGTTGCCGCTAGAGCGCGCTGTTACATAGGTTGTACCTTTTTGTGTAATCACCTGAAACAGAGGTGCTCTGAGTTTCTCGAGTAAAGCAGTTACTGTCACACACGCTGTGTTTATTGTCTCCAGTATCTTACAGGGTATGGCTACATGTGCTTGGAGAAAGGATGGGATTGATCTTTCAACATTCGTCACCTGAGAGGTGTTGCCGAATTGTGAAATTGCACATAAGAAATTAGGAGTGAAAACGAAAAAAAGAAAAGCCTGTAATTAAAAAATAAACACTGAAAACAATTAATTTATTATAAATTCCATTCTGATTCATTAGCATTTTTGAAATTTAGCAAACCCCAAACTAACTTTCATTTAAATTTAGCAAACCCCAAACTAACTTTCATTTAAATTTAGCAAAACCCAAACTAACTTTCATTTAAATTTAGCAAACCCCAAACTATCTATCATTACTAATTGCGTACATTTGGTACGTCCGATTAGATCAGTTTTAGAGGCAAGCCAGGAGTTTGATGCAGATTATCTGGTCTCCCTAGGCTACTGAGTAGTCAACGGTCCTATTAGCAAAAACCTAATCTTATGTTCATTAATTAATTGTTAATATTTGTAATCACAGGAAGAGAAACGTACGTACATGACTGCCTGGAATCCCTTTGTCACCTTTTTCTCCTTTTAACCCCTGGAAAGAAATTTTTTTGAAACAATCATGTCCTTTTTCTTCAGTTGTACACTTTCTGTGTTTTCTGCTTAAAGTGAAATGTACATTATTCAGTAATCAGTATCCTCCAGCACAGAGCTTCATAAAGAAATTATTCAGCAACTCCCGGAGTGAGATAGAATTAGATAACACATACTCCACAGCTCATGCACTTTGGTGGGAAAGATGGGTAGAGGCCATTCTTGAATTTAGACTGAGATTTTACAAAACATTTATTGTTATATACACTACACTACATTCCATTTAAATTATATTTTCAATCCTGTTCTGTTGTCGTTTAATACTACATGTCCAAGTTTCTAAAAGATCCTAGCTGTCTCCCATTTCTATTACTGTAGAAAATGTAGCAACCTCTGTGTTTAAAAGAAACGTTGGTCACTTAGTGCCAATATCCAACCAGATAATACAAATAAAGCCTTGAGTGTACAGTCACCCTATATCCCTTTTCCTCCTCAACGTCCATGGAAAGTAAAGACACATTGTGTTTCTATCATTATGTAGACATGATGCCCTGACACAAAAATTACAGTTAATGAAAAAGCATTTTCTTAAGGATTTACATGAAAACTTATGACCAAATCATAAATACCTCTGGTCCTCGTTCCCCCAGTTCACCTCTTTGTCCCTAGTGAAATAGAAATGACAACCATAAATGTTTATGTAATAGACATTGACTTTGTCCCTGTTGAGATAGATATAACCCAAACAGACAGGGACTGTCTTTGGTGAGATAGAAATACACAAAAAATATCTGTGACAAAACAGTAAAAAGTAGCAGTAATTCGTTGCCAGTACTTTTTCGTTCAAGACAATAACAGAAAATACTTTATAAACTTCAATATCATGCATGTTAACGCACATGTATTTAGGTAATGTAGGTAAAATAATAGAAAAAGTACTGATATATATATGTGTTACCAGTACTTTTTTATGTATTTTTACAGAACATTTTTTACAGTATAGCACAACCATCCAATAGTTATGTAACAGACAGTCACCTTGTAGTTGCTTGTCTGGTAAAATTATATTGTAAATATAAAGAGCTGGTATTTTCTCATATAATTTACTGCCATGAATTGAAATTGAGTCCATGCATGATGGACATGCAAGAGGACAGTTAATAACAAGTCTTTTGTAGGGTATTACTTTTTTCTCTCCAGATATTTACTCTACTATTGTAGCTGAAGGCAAACCAATTGAATGCACAATGAAAAGTATTGTTTACTTTATGGTAATTTAGCTGTGTTTGTCCCAACGGTATACTATCAAAGAATGCCTGTGAAAAAGTTCCTGTGAATAATACCATGTTCACAATACTATTATAGTGCAATTATGTATTTTACTGCATTCGATTAACCCCATACATAACACTACCAGTCCTGGAGGTAAATTAATTAATTTAATCCCATGAATATAAAGTATATTTTTGACTTTTTCATTAAACTGCATTCCCAGTGTTTCTATTTTTTTCATCAGGAATGCTAAAGAACAACCGAGTCGTACACTACCTCAGAAAAATTATTATAGACACGTTTGAATTTCGATGATAAACCAGTCGGTGAAAATGAACTATTATTGATAATTTTACATTCACACTTTTAGTTTTTTAGCAGACACTCTTATCCAGAGCTACTTAAGTACAGGAAATTCCCCTGGAGCAACTTAAAGTAAAGTGCTTGCTCAAGAACACAATGACATTCGGCACTGTCGGGAATCATACCGGCAACCTTCCGACTACAAGTCTGATTCCCTAACCACTGAGTCATGTGACATCCCATTCCAATCTTTCTACACAGGTAAAACCCCTCCTACTGTATTTTCAAAGCACTTCAGTGTAATTTTAGAGTAGTGTGTAAATACCTTAAGTCCTGCCAGACCTGGCATTCCTGGATGTCCTGGCTGACCTGCTGTTCCAGATTCACCTGATTTACCCTGGAATAACATGCATTCAATGAAGCATCATGCTGTACATACTCAGATCTGGTGCCAACAGAGTGTCTTTAAGGCATTACTCAACGTGTTGCTAAATTACAATCATTCTGAAATGTAACAATTTTTAAAGCAGAGATAAATTATATCATATAAATAATAAAAAATGTGTCATGTTTACCTCCAGTCCTGGAAAACCTGGTTGACCTGCCAGTCCTCTTTCACCTTTGCTGCCCTTTATTTGACAAAAGTTAATAAGTTTAAGGAGACATTTCAAAGTAAAAACCATGACCAAAACCCCTGCAGATAATTTTATGGAAATAACATTAATGTGACACCATAAAATACTAGTGTGAATTACAAATGGCTAACTATAGACTGGCATCCATTCTCTCTAGTCTATGTTTTCTAGTAATACAGATTTGCCTGATTTAAAAATGTAGGATCACTAGAAAAACTGCTGTTTGTTTCATAGAACCATGGTCCAAAATGAACTCTCAGATGTTGTATTTGTGATTGCAAAAAACAGAGCTGTTTGTTTTATTCCTACATAACTATACAGGCAAAAGTATGTAGACACCTGTCCATCAGACCTATATGAGCTTGTTGGGCATTAATATGGAGTTGCCCACTCCTTTGCAACTATAACAGCCGCCACCCTTCTGGGAAGGCTTTACACACGATTTTGGAGTGTGTCTGTAGGGATTTGTGCCCATTCATCCAGAAGAGCAATTGTGAGGTCAGGCACTGCTTTTGGATGAGAAGGCCTGGCTCACAAATTGCCATTCCAATTCATCCCAAAGGTGTTCAATTGAGTTGATGTGCAGGCCACTCGAGTTCCTCCACACCAAACTGGTCGAACCATGTCTTTTTTGATCCCGCTTTAGGAACAGGGACACAGTCATGCTGGAACAGGTAAGGGCCTTCCCAAACTGTTGCCCCAAAGTTGGAATTACCCAATTGTCTAAAATGTCTTTGTATCCTGTAGCATTAAGCTGACCCTTCACTGGAACAAGGTGTCTAGCCCAAATCTTGAAAAACAGCCCCAGCCCATTACCCCTCATCTAACATTAGTAGGGGTGTCCACATACTTTTGTCTATATAGTGTATTGGACTCTATCATTTAAACAATAAAAGCTTATTTTTCCCTAAACCATGCTCACAAGCCATGAAAGACATCTGATGAAAAGAAACAGTGCTTTAATAATTGGAATATAAAAAAAACAGAAAACGAGGGGCAAAAGAGTGATACTATTCTTTTCTTACATTATGAATACACACACAACAAACTTGCACACTGAACTAATGTCAGACAATTAACAAACACTAACACAAAAACATAGATATTAAACTAATTACAAAGTGAATGCAGCTGGGTGATAACTGATGGAAATCCATTGGTTACCTAACTCATGTGATGTGAACAAAAGCGAGAAAACCAGACTTTAAACAGTGCACACTGGTGAGAAACTAATAGAACATACATACATTAAGGTACCCATATAAAGGAGACAGTGACAAGTACATCTTTTGCTATTGTTTTGATTGAGAGCCCCCTGGCGCCCAAAAATGACATATTGTACATTTAAACAACTTCCATCTAGTGTAATTCAAATTTCAGTATCAGACTAGTGCTCTAACTAAACACACCAGTAAAAAACTAACATTTTTGTAAATAGAAAATATTTATAGTAAATACAAATCAATTCTCTATCTGCTTGTTGCCACATTTAGCTTTGGAAGTTAAATAGTATATTTCGCAATTAGTTTGAATTACTATATTTGCTAAAAGCATTTAATTTGCTTTCAATTACTGAAAAATTATCCCATTCTGTATTAGCTTCTGCCAAAGCAGCATTATACAGTATATACATATTAGAGACATTTTTATGTCTGAACTGTACCCTCCCAGGAAAATAGTTTTCACTTCTCAAAGTAAGCAAGAAAATCAATAATGGTTCCCAGACTTTGGTCTCTGCTTAGGGTTGCATTTCCAAGACTAACCACCAATCACATTGAATTTCACCATCTAAAACTGATTGAAACTAAACCAATAATATGAAAACACTGCTTGTATCCATGAATGACTGTTTCATTCCAGTGCTATAACCCAACACACATTGGCTTTCCATCAGAGATCAACCAGTGACTAGGGATAGTAAGACAAGAGAATCTCTATGACAGATTTATTTGTAGATTATGTTAATCTGTCAAAATGCTTGGCACACAATTTGGGTTACTGTACAAAACAATACATTTATGAATTGATAATAAGCTATGGATGACATAGATACTCCTAGATAGATTATACTATGAAAAGTGCAATTATATAACAGGTCTTATAATTGTGTGCAAATCATTTGAGTGCACAGTATCTAAAAATATTTATGCAACTAAATTAAAAAAAAGTTTCCCATCTCACTGGTTGATTTTCATCTGTTAAAGTGAGAATAATAAACAAACAACTAAAAATGTACAAATAAAAATTTCTGACAATTCAAAACAAATCAGTGACCAATATAGCCACCCTTCTTTTCAATAACAGTCATAAGCCTTCCATTCATGTGGTCTGTCAGTTTTTTGATCTGTTAAAGATCAACTTTTTGTGCAGCAGAAACCACAGCCTCTCAGACACTGTTCAGAGAGGTGTACTGATTCCTTAATCGTAAATTGACCATTTAAGAAGGGACCACAAGTTCTCGTTAGGTAAGGAAGGGGACCATGTCATTATTCTTTCATCTTTAAGGCCTTTACTGGCTAGCCAGACAGTGGAGTACTTTTATGCATGCGATGGAGCAGTGTCCTGCATAAAAATAATGGTCTTCTTGAAAAATGCAGACTTTTTCTGTACCACTGCTTGAAGAAACTGTCTTCTAAAAACTGGCAGTAGGATTGGGACTTGAGTTTAAATCCATCTTCTGAATCCAACCTGAAAAGGTCTAACTAGATCATCTTTAATATTACCAGCCCATACCAGTACCACACCTCTACCTTGCTGGCGTCTGAGTCGAAGTGGAGTTCTGTGGCCATTACTGATCCAGCCACGGGCCCATCCGTCTGGTCTGTCAAAAGTCACTCTCATCTCATCAGTCCATAAAACCTTGAAAGATCTGTTTTCAGATATTTCTTGGCCCAGTCTTGACGTTTCAACTTATTTGTCTTGTTCAGTGGTGATCGGGTTTCAGCCTCCCTTACAGTACCTTGGCCATCTCCCTGAGCACTAAACACCTTGTGGCAGTTTACGTTTAACTTGTTTTTTTCTCAGCACGTTTCTTGCGATGTTTCTTTCTGTTGACTACTTGTAACAAAATGTTTGATGGTTCTGTGATCATGCCCTAATATCTTAGAGAGCTGCATCCCTCTGAAGAACTTTGTACAATTTTTTACTTTTCTAAGTCAGTTACAAACTGTTTTTTTGGCCCATTTTGCCTGAGGAACAGAAGCTGCCTAATAATTATTAGTTGATCTCTTTAGGCCACACCATCGCTCATTACACAAATATACATCACCTGATATGCTTAAATCCAATAAGCATTCTAGTTTATACTGCTTGGAGTTGGAACATATGCATAAGAATGATGATATGGTCAAAATACTGACTTGACCAAAAATTGTGCACAGAGTATATGTGAAATGTAAAAATGTTGTTTATTAATTTTCTAAAAATGTAAAACAAGGTTTTGGACTGTCAGTATTACAACATTAAAAAGTGGCAAATTGACTAAATACTAAATGCATAATTTGTCTGCATAATATCCTAACACCACTTGAAAAGTATATTTGAGTACTTAGTACAAAATAATATTTATGTATTTTCTGACAGAAGATGTATTACTGTTACCTTAGTTCCAGGTTGTCCTGTTAGACCATGTTCACCAGGCAAGCCATTGTCACCCTCCAGATAAAACAAGACAACAACGTGTAAACATTAAACTATTCTTTGTATCACTACCTGTAGTCATTGAATACTGTAAATGTGAAAATGTAAAGTCAATCTATTGACTGTAGTCAACATACAGACGTTCCAGGTGAACCTTTTTCACCCTTGTGTCCTGGCAAACCAGCTTCACCCTGTAATTGTAGTTGTATAATGAATAGTAAATTTATAATACATTTGTACAATGATTATTAACCTATTGTTACATCAATAGAATAACATCATAGCATTTCTAGGAACACAACACATTTGCCAATGTAATGCTTGTTATGAAGGAGAGTGTATTACCTCTTTTTTTTTAATGAAAAATGATATATGCATGTTCTAGTTAGAGAAGACAATTTATGAGACTAGCCAGAGCTCACCTTTGTACCAGTCTGGCCAACATTTCCAGGTACACCCGGCATACCCTGGAATGAAATACAAAGGATGAAGCTTATTCTCTATGACAGCCGACAATACCATGTTTTACTTCATTTAAGTCATTTAGCAGACACTCCTACAGACAGACTTGCAATAGTGAGTACAAACAATTCAAAATGTATTCAATGTGAACTATACTTCTGCAAGTTAATTTAGCAGGAGCACGATCTGCACGCCGGAGAGTATGGGATTTGGGATAGATAAATTGGATTATCTACACAGCAAAATGTCCAGTGGAGCTATATTAACACTGAGAGTGTTAATTTAACACTTAGGGTGTTTTTTTAACACTGGACTTTTTGCTATGTACGTCGCCACTTTACTCTCTAGCGACTGTTCGTGCTGGGGATTCAGGGGAAAGGTGGAGAAGCTTTTATTGAGTGCACATTAGAACACTTCAATGTGAAATGTGTTTATTTGAATAATGAAAACAATACTAATAATACTACTACTAATATTACTGTTTTGAAACAAATATTGTTAATGATCATTAAGAATGGTTGTGTTGTGGATAATATTTCCATATTTCAACATGAATGCATTTTGGAAATGAGTGTAATTGAAGTCACTACTAATTGAAAACAGTAGAAAAAGTTATAAAATACTTGAAATATGTTCCATGAAGTGGAATGGTTGCATATAAAACCATGAAATATTGTAGTATTTTTCTTACCACTTATGTTAGAATGTCAGGAGTTCTTAATCACAAACAGATGTACAGTAAACAAATAAACCTTGTTTAAGTTTATAAGCACTATTGCATTTAGTCATACACAGTAGACAGTATCTCTGATTATTCAGTCTGTACTATTGCATAGGCCAAAGACACAGAAACAACTACTGTGTGATTCATTTCATTCATATGATCGATATTCATGGGCATGTTCTATGTAAAAAACATGTCCACCTTTCCAAAGACTTGTCAGACATAAAAAATTACTTTAATGGTATTACCTAGCTTATATGTTAGCCCAATTTAATATGCAGATACATCCATCTGTATGCAATAGCCTATTCATTTTTTGCCAGTATGCAGCCTAGGGTAATATTTACCAATGTCATTGGGCTAATTTCTGGAAAAACAAATAGTATTTTTATAATCTAGCCATTTGGGTAAATTCAGCATGAAAGCCAGGACACACACCATCCCTTGGCCACACCTGACGAGCACCAGACCGTAGCCGCCCTGACAGCACCCGAGACTGTGGTTCCAGTCGGTGGATCTTTATTGGAGACTCTGGGCTCGCATTACCCTCCGGACTGGGGGAAACGTAATGGTATCACACAACGAGTTTGATCCGCTACACACGGTTCTATTCACTCCGGTCCCGAACGTAATGCGAGCCCGGCGTCCCCAATTAAGATCCACCGAACGCGGCTGTGTTCCAGAGTCATGAACACTATTTGGCTTGGTAAGTACAGTACATAGCTTAACTTGATCTCTTTGGCTCTGCGTGATAAAATGTTGGGCATATGCTGAGTGAAATAGGTCCAGCATTGGCTTCACTTGATATCTCAAACAGCACAGGTCTGATATCAAAGAAATATAGGTGAATGATACAGTATTTCATACAATTGATATCCAACATTTAAAATAAAACTGATTGGCCCTAAGAGGGAGCCATATTAATTAAATGAAAGGTTTTCACTAGACACATGCAATACTTCAATTAGAACAAGGGGGTAGCTGCATTATTTTTCGTTGACTACATGTTTACTCTTGCCTTGATTTAAATGAAATTGATAGCTTGCGCTGTAGCATTAGCTTGGCACAGTGTCATAAGAAACACAATGGCTTGGCCAGAGGTCCCCCAGAGGTCAGGGTACAATCACCTACAGTACTGCCCTTGCCGGGAATTGCTGCTATGTCAAAGTCATAAACATCAATAGTAATTGGATGTAGAGTATAAGTACCTCCATGTCATTAATGTAGCATAAAGTTAATCTCCACAACATTTCTTTTTGCGATGTATGTAGGTTCAAACCTGCAATGTAATTTTGATAATGTAAAAATAAATCAATTGCAATCAACTAATATGCATTTGGAAACTGGTGGAGGCAATAGAACATGGGTATGCAACTCTTACCCTAGGAGGGTAGGACTCTACTCGTTTTCTGTTCTACCAATTTATTGACTGCACCCACCTGGTTTACCAGGTCTAAATTTGAGTGTTGTAATGACAAAAAGGATTTGAACTGGCACAACACTTGAATAGGGCTGCATTAGATTGACACACATCGCTGAAAACCTACCCTACACCACTATTAACAGGCACTACCATCAGCCATCAAGGGAACATGTTCCCTGCTATACTGTCTGTGTTGTATTGGTGTTGTCCAAGCAGTAAATACACTCAGGAAGCCACGCCAGGAAAAAACACGTTAGAAACTTTATTAGATGTTATTCAATATTCATTGCCTTAAGCACACCACTGAATGGCTAAGACTAGAAGACAAGCACACTGTGGTTGAACAATTTCCTTCACACTATTATTTTTTCCCAAAACCGCATGTTGTGTGGTACAGTAGGCTTTTGTGTGTGTATGTGTGTGTGCGCGGGTGTGTGTGTAAGCGGTGCAACTACTCTAGGAACACATTTTGGACTCACACTCCAGTGGAAACTCGAGGCCATTCACCTTTTCATTTCCACTCTACGTACAGTCCGTTTTCCTTCTCTAGAACATCACTGGTGTCCTCGCCAACAACAAAATGGCCAGATTTGCTGCCCTCCAAAATAAATCCATATCTCTTTGATTTAAAAAACTACAGGTCGGTATTTTTCCTGTCTTTCATTTCCGAGAAATTTGATCTCTCCAACCAAGTCTTCTGTTATCGCTCTCAGAACCATGTACCCTAATCAGTCAGCCTTCAAAACGGGCCACTCGATGAGAAAGTTCTCCTTTATGTAACAAACGCTCATTACAATGCTCAAGCTAACTCTTTCCTTTGTTCTTCTCCAAGATCTATCTGCTGCCTTCGACACAGTGAACATCCTACAGTACTAATTTAGCAGCCGCGGTCGATGAATCTTAATTGGGGACGCCGGGCTCACATTACGTTTGTGACCGAAGTGAATGGATCTTAATTGGAGATGCCAGGCTCGCATTTTATTTGGGCCCGGAGTGAATGGAACGATGTGTAGTGCATCAAACAGTTCCCCCACCGACCACGGCTGTAACGGAGTCCCCCAAGGCTCTGTTCTAGGCCCTTTCCTCTTCTCTCTATACAACAAGTAATTTACCCTCACACAGTCTTTCCCTCTAACTACTAGCTAGATGACAACAAATGTTTATTTCTCCTTTTTCTGTTTCTAAATTATTTCTTACATTTGGTATGGCTCCCAGTCTGTGCCACAAGATGGGTAAAATTACCCAACATTGTTCCACAGCTAGCACCTATGATGTTTGTCATTTAAAATAAGGGGGAAAACCAGTCACTTAAATATTCATCTATTTGAATATTATTTCTTTCTAGCGGATATGTCCCAGCTCACAAACATATAACTGGTTTGGAAGATACAATGGAACCCACACCCCAATCAACTTAATGCACACCTGAACGGGATTTGTGATTGGTCGTGATATTTCTGACAAGGAGGCAAGGCGACGTTACATTTAGAGAATGTGACTTGACCATTTTTAAACATTTCGTTATAGAGGAGCTTAGCAATTAAGATGAGGTGATCATGTGACTGGTGTCTCTCAACTATTTTAATTTTGTTTACTACTTCATCTCAGCGCTGACTCAGTCATTACTGATTCAATGACTTTCTTGACTACTGATTCAATGAATCTTCTTGACAACTGATACAATGTATTTTCTTAACTACTGATTCAATGCTCTCACTACTCGGGGCCGCCACATAGTCACTGCCATACAACATAACTGTGTCTTGGTGGCCAGGTTTCGTATCCTAGTTGTAGCATTCGGACGACATCTAGAGGTCTAATATGGGTTGGCACCAATTGGTACATTTATTGTTCTACTACATAAAGCAACCTGGCTAAATGATCTGGCTAAACTAATGTAAGTTCCTTTATCATGACATTTGCAAAAATAAGCAAGTTAGTTCACATTTAACTCAGAAATAATCTTGAACTTCCATCCTCTTAGAGGCACGGGCATGATTTAGGCTAGAAATGACTCACTGGCAGTTTTTTAAAAATTAAGTCACGACAAGTCAAAAACCCCATCCATAACTAATGATCACATTATAAATGCTCTCCCAAGCAGTTACTGTTACTAACAGCACCAATCTGTTTGGCTTTGACTATGGAATGGTCATGGGAGGTGTGCTAATCCAAGTAATCTAACAACACTCAACGTACTGTAACATCTCTGATGTATTGTGCTGCACCCTGCTCTTTCTTTAAACATCCCATGACACTTCCCAAGACTAAGGAGGTTATCACTAGTTTCCAACCACCATCTTAAGTCAACCTGTCCAGTACAGCCACAGCTGCATAATAAAACAAAGCATTCATCTTAAGCCATTAATATGTATATGTTCTGGTCAACATTACATAATTACTGTAAACAGATTAGTTAATAAGGTCACAACTACAACCATTTCTAAAGAGAACATGTTTTAAATGGTTGCAGAGAGCTACATGTAAATAACAAAATATTTCAGATTCTTTATTCAGTCCACAATCACTTGGATTTGTTGCATAGGGTTGCAGAATTCCAGGACCTTCCAACAAATTCCCCTGGTATTACTAGTTGGACGATTGTGGATTTCCTGCTTATTCCCTCTTGATTCCGGAAATCTTCCCAAACAGGATTTGGGGATAACCACTAAATTTAAATGAAGGATTTTGCAAATCTATCCCTGGATCACATTAAGTCACGAAAGGTTTTAATAATAGTTTTTTACCCCGGGATGAAGTAGAGGGGAAGCACAACGAATGTACTAACTGTCTGAGGAACTCAGATTAGCCATGGTGTCTGCTGTGTGATTCAAGTAGGCCTAGCTGACCAGTGTGTTGAAAACAACTCCCAAAGTCGAGCAGTGGTTTTAATTTAAGGAGGAAACTGTAAATTCTTCATATTACCCAAGCATACAAGAACATTTACACAAGATGTAGAGTGTGTGTGTGAGTTGGTAGAACTGGGTGCTTGCATGTTAAGTAGTTGAGATTTATTCCCATGGGGTCTAGAACAAAAGTCGGTCTGGATATATTTTTTATGTAGTTATTAAATGGAACATAGAGAGAGTTCATTACTTAATACATGGAACATAGACAGTGCTCATTACTTCGAACATTGTAACGTTCTTCCCTGGGTTGTCGTGGCAGGCTGAGTCCATTCCATGTTTGTGTCAGTTAATTTTGTTTCTCAGACTTTTACGCACGACTCCATCACCTGTTCCTGTCTGTCCAATAGACCACTACCAATCATCTCAAGCTGTTTCCATTTTTGTCCTCATTAGTATATATATATATACAGTACATATACAGTACATATACATATACAGTACATATAGAGTACATATACATATACAGTACATATAGAGTACATATGCATCTACATCCACATCCACATCCACATATACATATACATATACATATACATATACATATACATATACATATACATATACATATACATATACATGTACAGTACATATAGAGTACATATGCATATACATATACATGTACAGTACATATACATATATATATACACATAATCATATACATATACATATATACATATACATATACATATATATACAGTACATATAGAGTACATATGCATATACATATACATATACAGTACATATAGAGTACATATGCATATACATATACATGTACAGTACATATACATATACATACACATAATCATATACATATACATATATATACATATACATATACATATACATATACATATACATATACATATATATACAGTACATACAGAGTACATATGCATATACATATACATGTACAGTACATATACATATACATATACATATACATATACATATACATATATACATATACATATACATATACATATACAGTACATATACATATACAGTACATATACATATAAATATACATATACAGTACATATACATATACATATAAATATACATATACAGTACACATATATATATATAGTCCAGTTTGAGTATTGTAAAGGTGTTGTTCATTGTATCAGTGTTAGTGTTGTCTTGTGTTATTCAGGATATCATCTCTACTTTTCCCAGAATGGCTGCTTTCATTTAGTCAGAGTGTTTTCATGAATAAAACACTTTATTTTCATCTCCTTTCAGGTTCATACTCAAGCATCCAGACAATACATTACAAACAGACAGTGTTCATTACTTACAGGGTGACCTTCCCTTCCATCTAGTCCTGGGATGCCAGGTGATCCAACTTCTCCCTATTGATGAGAGGAAAGCATCAATATATGACACAGACCTCATGCTGAATGGTTTGATTCTCTGTTCACAGGTACATATCAAATTACATATAGAAGCAACACAACACCATTTCCTAATAGAATACTCATTGGGTAAAATAACTTTAACGTTAGCAAAAGACGAATTCAACACCAATGCTTTTAACAGCTCTACAGATGTCACGTCATGATATAATACAAACAGTCTGTCTAAAGATGTGACAACCATGCACAAAAGGCAGTAAATGTTCCTTTAATTTACAGTACATTGTAGAAGGGAAAATCTATCATTGTGCATTTTGAAGGTGGTCTATGCAAAATAAATATGAATCCAGACATATAACGCAGACACAACCGCCTTCATGGTGATTAGCTGTTAAGGAAAACCACGTGTCAAAGATATCTGGAAACAGAAATGATTGCTGAGCTGAGAAGGAACAAGAGGAAACGATGGTGCTAACCCACTTTTAGATCAAACATTTTAACAGCAGTAATATATTACCACATTTCAGGTCATGCCAGACAATAATGGGGAAATCCTTTGGTTGTTCAGTTTACAGCGACTGCGCCAAGTCAGCTTTACGGTCCATGTTTGCATGTCATTCCCGTCTTCCAGTGAGTTAACGTTCTTTTGATTAGTCGTACTGAAAACAAACCTTTTGACCAATTTCTCCTGGAAGTCCATTCGTTCCGTCTCTTCCAGGTAAACCCTGATTGGAAGAACGGAACAAAGACAAGTGTTTTCTATCTTAAAGGCACATCTGTTCCTGATTTGATATAAAAGTATCTATACTATACATACTGGTGCTCCAGGATATCCTGCCGGCCCAGGGAGTCCTCCTTCTCCCTTTTCTCCCTGAAATCCATAATTCATCAAGATGAGCAAGAATGAAATTACCATTTAGTTAGGCCAAATAACTCTATAGGCCACTGTTACATATAGATTAAACTTAGAGTAGTCCTGGACTAAGAAGTCAATGGAGATCTATGTTAAGCATGAATGTTTTATTTTTTCAACTTGAAGACAGACAAATGGGCAAGTATCTACTCCCTATCCCGTTGATGTGGCCACTAATCTACAGGGTCAAAAGTTGTATTATGACAATCTTACCACTTTTCCATCTTTGCCTGGAATTCCTGGTTGTCCTTGAAGACCAATAGAACCCTTGGATTTAAGTATCAAAAGCAAGTTAATTTCCTGTTTGCACACCTATTAATTAGAATATGTCATCAATTTCTTCCTGAAGTTAAGGAACCGATTGATTGTTATTGGGTGGGTGCCTGGTCAATAACAGGGGAGGGAGTTACCACTATTATTTTTGCTCAGTGGAGGGCACTGTTGTTCTTGAGGGGGCAGAGGGTAGGGGAGGGCAGCCTAGCAGGTGGTTTAGTACAAACATGCATCTCCAATAAATAAATCAGGAATCATATCTGCTCTATGTTTTTAAGGTGGTTTAGTACAAACATGCATCTCCAATAAATAAATCAGGAATCATATCTGCTCTATGTTTTTAATTTCTATCTGCAACGTTACAGAATATTTTGCTAATGAACCATCCTTTCAAGCACAGTTTGAGCAGACCCCTCCCACAATAACTAAACCAATTTAAACCAATTGGTTTAGTCCCTTATTCAGTGTAATTATCTGAAACATTTACATTTTACTTTTATAGAGTAATACTTGCATCGGCAAATAACAAGTGAAGTAAAGATAAACTGACACATTTTCTTTCTATAGACCATTTTCCAATCGTCTTTTTTCCTTGCATAGGGTTGCATCATTCCAGGAATTTAAAATATATTTCCTCTTTATTGCAGAAATACTAGTTGGAGAACTGTAATCCCTTTTGATTCTGTAAATCTTAGAAACAGCTTTATTTTGTTATACAGTATATTTTTTTATTTTACATTTATTTTATCAGGCAGCCTTATATTATTTACAATGACAACCTGGCAAATAGCAAAAAGACCTCCATCATACTGAGCAGAAGGTTGGGATTAGGCAAAAGTGTGGCGAGACATAAAGCAAAGACAAAACATACTTACATGACACAGAGACAAAACATACTTGATAACAAAGGTCAACCAGCAGACAACAGACAATCACCAGATGAGAAGTCAAATAAAGTTCATCAAGACAATAGACAGTCACGCTATATGTTAAGAATTGTCATTACATGGTAATAGCAATAAAAAGATAAACAAATCAACAAGCAGTAAAATAGACACAGAACAAGCATATCATGACAAGAAGGGATAATTACACACTGTTGGCAACAATGGAAAAGAACAGTTAAGACTTTGTTCAGAAAACAACTACTGTACCACAATATATACAGGTCCTTTTCAAGAAATTAGCATATTGTGATAAAGTTCATTATTTTCCATAATGTAATGATAAAAATTAAACTTTCATAAATTTTAGATTCATTGCACACCAACTGAAATATTTCAGGTAATTTATTGTTTTAATACTGATGATTTTGGCATACAGCTCATGAAAACCCCAAATTCCTATCTCAAAGAATTAGCATATCATGAAAAGGGTCTCTAAACGAGCTATGAACCTAATTATCTGAATCAACTAATTAACTCTAAACACCTGCAAAAGATTCCTGAGGCTTTTAAAAACTCCCAGCCTGTTTCATTACTCAAAACCGCAATCATGGGTAAGACTGCCGACCTGACTGCTGTCCAGAAGGCCATCATTGACACCCTCAAGCAAGAGGGTAAGACACAGAAAGAAATTTCTGAACAAAAAGGCTGTTCCCAGAGCACTGTATCACGGCACCTCAGTGGGAAGTCTGTGGGAACGAAAAAATGTGGCAAAAAACGCTGCACAACGACAAGAGGTGACCGGACCCTGAGGAAGATTGTGGAGAAGGACTGATTCCAGACCTTGGATGACCTGCGGAAGCAGTGGACTGAGTCTGGAGTACAAACATCCAGAGCCACCGTGCACAGGCGTGTGCAGGAAATGGGCTACAGGTGCTGCATTCCCCAGGTCAAGCCACTTTTGAACCAGAAACAGCGGCAGAAGCGCCTGACCTGGGCTACAGAGAAGCAGCACAACAAAACAACAACAAA
>JACXGM010022697.1:0-16594 GCA_016801145.1 Umbra pygmaea | reverse complement strand
TGATCATACTGCACTGCCATGCTGAATGGAGCAGGATGCTGAATGGAGAAGGATGCTGATGATACTGCACTGCCATGCTGAATGGAG
The DNA here is from genome assembly GCA_016801145.1 of Umbra pygmaea. Lineage (NCBI taxonomy): Eukaryota > Metazoa > Chordata > Actinopteri > Esociformes > Umbridae > Umbra > Umbra pygmaea. The sequence continues at coordinate 16,507 of JACXGM010022697.1, read as the reverse complement.
CATGATGCTGATCATACTGCACTGCCATGCTGAATGGAGAAGGATGCTGATCATACTGCACTGCCATGCTGAATGGAGCAGGATGCTGATCATACTGCACTGCCATGCTGAATGGAGAAGGATGCTGATCATACTGCACTGCCATGCTGAATGGAGAAGGATGCTGATGATACTGCACTGCCATGCTGAATGGAGAAGGATGCTGATGATACTGCACTGCCATGCTGAATGGAGCAGGATGCTGAATGGAGAAGGATGCTGATCATACTGCACTGCCATGCTGAATGGAGCAGGATGCTGATGAGTTTATCATCCTCAGCCTCCCTCCCTCTCAGTCTAGACAGTAATAAACAAACAAGAGGTGAGCTGTGATGCAACAATGGTGCGGGGTGGAGAACGGCTTTGCTTCCTCTCCTCACTACCCCCCAGACATAACTAGCACACCCCTCCATGCCCCGTTCGTCTCGTTGACGCTGGAGAGAATCAGCGAGGCAGTGGGTAAAAAAGAGACTGAGTCAGGGAGGGACAGCGCGCGAGGTGGAGAGAGAGAGAGATTGGCGGGTGGGAGGGGGAGTGTGAGCTCTGGCGCCATTATAGCACGCAGTGTCAGTGTGTTGTTTACAGCAGCAGAACAGAGAGGATATGGTTCTGCCATTGTCTGAATCCCTGTCAGTCTATATCCACTGGACCACCGCAGACATCCTGTAGTGATGTAATAGGGCATCTTAAGGATGACATAGGGAGACTTGTATCTTTGGTGCAGGGAGCCTACACTAGCTGCCAGCTCAGGTGAGAAAGACAAATCTGTGTTAGTATTTACTGTAGGGGGAATGTGTGACTTAGTTTTTTGTGTAATATGTAATATGTAATATGTTTAGTCCTACTAATGGTTGGTATGAGTTATGTACATGCTGCTTATTGCAGATACTTGTATCTGTCAAGAAATTATCTGTGACTAACAGGCAGTTGTTATTTAATGTTTTTTTAACAATTCAAATACCAACAGGACAGGTATTGAAGATTTCTCTTTAAAAATGTGTATTTTCAATGTCTGTTTGGTCAGGGTGTCCATGTAACATTAATTGTATAGTTGTCTATAGGACTGGCTGTGTACATACATACTGCGCTACACTTAAGATACTGCTATCTTGATTTAGATATTTTTGTTAAAAATGCATCTTGCAAACTATATTTGGCAAAGTTACATAGATTAGCCAGATGGTGGCGCTATAACTGGTGATTAAATATTCAGATTTTGCAAGGGTATGCCCCTCACCCCGTTTGGCCTAAAGTCATGAAATTTGGTACATTGGATACTCTCTGTAGTTTACATATATATTTTCTAAGAGCACAATAGGTATTTCATGATTATTATTATTATGTTTTCTAAAATAATTTAAATCTTATTTTTGCATTTAATTACACATCTACACTAGAGTTGATGTGCCTGTGCAATAAAATATATTTATCAAAAACATTATTAGTACCTAAAACTAAATGTCAGCTATTCACCAATAAACATATTGTGTGGGCATGGACTTGCACATAAATATATAAACAGTCAAGAATACATTATTAAGTTAAAGTAATCATGTTTATTTTATTTATTTTACAAGGTAAGTTGACTGAGAACAGTTCCTCATTTAAAGCCACGACCTGGGTAGGACACACAATAGGACACTGTACAGGAAATTATAAAAAACCAAAGTAGAAAACAACAAAATCACAGAAGACAAACACAGTCAGTAAAAAACGTTCTTCATGCAAACGTCTAAAATGCCCTAACGGCACCAGTTCCTCCAACTTACAAGTACATTGTGATTCATTCCATATGTGAGGGGCAAAAACAGTAAAAGCAGATCTTCCCAATTAAGTGGAGATCTTAGGGATCTCTAGTGGTAGCCATCCCTGAGCTCGCGTCTGGTAGCATCTCAATCTAAGAGTTAAAAGTGAATTAAAATAAGGTATGTACCAAAGTCCTTATTAAGCAAAAAGTACAAAAGGCATTGTTCTGCAACATTTTAAAGACAGCCAGTCTAGTTTTGAAGACAGCCAGTCTAGGTACTGAACCTGTCTCTCGTAATAAAATGAAAGGCACTATGATACAGTGCATCAGTAGGTTTTAACACAGAAGCAGAGGCATGCATATAAATGGTGTCTCCATAATCGATGTGAAGAGAAGAAAAGTCGATTAAACAATTCTATTTTCTATTGTTTGTTCAAACATGACAGTTTCCTACAAAAAACTTTAACTCTTAGTTTTTTAACCAGCTCATCAACATGCATTTTAAAGGAGAGCCTATCATCAATCCAGATCCCCAAATATTTATAAGCATGAAAACAGTCAATAGGGGCACCATCTAATGTACGGTTACATAAATCAACACATGTATTCAGACGTGCATTTAACAATACCCTATACTTGGTTTTGCCTGCATTAACAGTTTATTCTTGGTTTTCCATAGAGGTAAAGTTATTTATAGCTGAAACAATATTAATAATATAAATGGTGAAAAAAATCGGACCTAAAATGTATCCCTGTGGAACACCTTTCATTACATCAAGAAAACATTATTTAATGCCATCAGTGGATACACACTGTGTTCGACCTGTGTAATAATATTCCAAACATCTACAGGCAGCCTGGTCTAGTCCAATTGATGACAGACTCTTAAGAAGTAATGGGTGATCCACAGCATCGGAAGCCTTAGACAAATCAATAAACAGAGCTGCACAGTGTCCTTTTATCATTACCACTTATAATGTCATCTAGTACGAGAGTAGCAGCGGAGGTGGTACTGTGACCTGGACTAAAGCCAGACTGATATACTTTCAAAATACAATTTCTAAAATGGAATGCTACTGCAATTTTCCAAATATTTTCACAAGATAACAATGTGGAGCTATAACAGCCAAACATTTTTATCTATGGATCTGTTTGACTGTTTGGATCTACGTGATGACATTTGGCACTCCTACTCAGGGATAAGAATCTCACTGTCTCTCAGACACCACGGGCACAGCTTTAACTAACCTTGGCGAAATGGTGTGTCTTGTCATAGAGAGCAGACATTTAGAAAACGACCTTGATTGGCACAGAGAAGCGTTGCTTAATTTATGGGGTACGATATGTTTGCTGCCTTGTTCCATGTTGAAGATTTTGTGCTAACACTAGGCAAGCTGCCAGGCAGCGGGTAGATATCGACATTCATGTCAGATTAAAGATGATGAATGGCTCATTATGGAAATGAAGGAAGCAGAAAACCTTATTATTGAACTGGTAACTAAACTATGGAGACTTGGGTACAGTTATGATTGTTGTATGCTGTTGACAGTTGACAAATACTCTTATCATGATGCATTTAGCCATTGTCATAATTTAAATCCAGTATGTCTTTTCATCTTTGTAACTTATCTTTATTTTTGTATCTTATACATATCTCTCTCACTGCATCATCTCAATGACTCGGTCTTGCTGTGCCGAGCTTCTTGCTGAATAACAACCTCTCCTTTCCCCTACCCTCAAGCGTGGGGGCATTATGTGAAAGAAGGGTCTAAAGGTGGTGGAGTAGATCATGGGTCCTCGTCTACAGACACTGCTGAATAACTGACTGCTGGCCAGAGGTCTCTGTTGCCCACTAATTCCCCTACTGTTGGGCCAAACAGGACAGTGTTTCTTGTTTTTCTCTATAACGCACACACTCCACCCCTCTATCACACATTCTTGCTTGCTCTCCCTCCCATATTCTGTCCTCCTCTCCCACACTTGCAGAAATTATTTCCTTCTTTTCTTTTTCCTTCTGCCTTTTTTTCTTTCTTTCCTTCTGTCTTTAATTTTTTCTTTTGCTCTCCTTTGGCTTTATCCATCTCTCCCTTTGTCGTGGTCAGCATGATTACGTGAACAACGTTGTTCTACTCTCCAGGAAAGATAAATGAGCTAATGTTGTAGTTGGGGTCCTGTATTAGTGGAAATTGTACTAGTTCTTCGAGGGAAAACCGTCTCTTCTTCTCTCTGGCCCTCACTTTCTCTTTCGTCTGCTCTGTAAGTCACCCTCTGTAAGCGAGAAGCGAGGTGGCATGAATGTTTCATGACGCAGCGTTAGCGGAGGATAAATAAAACAACATGGCTGCACTGAACCTTCGGATTTGTCATCCGGCACTTCCTGTTACTTTAGGAAGTAATCATCCTTTCCTGAGAAAATAAAATCCTTTTATATTTCTATAAATGACTGTGTTGATTTGGTGACACGTGTGTGTGTGTGTGTGTGTGTGTGTGTGGGGGGGGGGGGGTTATCCATCACAAAAGTGCTGTGGAAATGTAGTGTGTCTGTGTGTGTCAGCTGACTGTTTCAGGGGGTGGGTGGTGGGAAATGATTGTTTGATAGATGAAATGAGACAGTCCATCAGGTTTATAGGGGTCTGTGACACGCATACAGGCTGTTCATCTGTGTCCAGACCTGCTCTATGAATTCCCCCCTGGCTTAATTTATCTCAGTCCCTCCGTTTCCTGTTTCACAAGCTGTCACACAGGAGACTGTGGACCCACCACAACAAACAAACACACACACACATTCAATTAGAGCCCAGCGTACCAATCTGTGGAAAAAGACCCTGTCTAGTATATTGTTGTGATCGCTAATAATAGATTTCTTGGATCTCAGGACAGATTGAGCCCAGTGGATGATCTAGAGGGCCGTGTGAAGTCTTAGAATAACATTTTATATCCATGTTTAGTATTCAGGTTATTTTTATATGCAAGGTGAATAAAGTGTTCACATAAAACAAAATGGTGAATGATGGAAACATAAAAGACAGTCGACATCAGAGATCCTGTTACTCTGTCGTGTTAATGTTGTATAACTTCTCTAGATCATATTTTTAGTAAATCTCTCTCACAACACTTTACACCTATTTGTTTCAGAACTACTGTACATCATAGTTAAAAGATAATTGCACTTTTGTTTTTTGTCTTTCCATTAAAATAAACTAATTCATGCCAACTGTCTTCCAACCTAGCAACAAATAGTTGTTAAACTCAGAATCTTAAATAAAAAATTTTTTTCTCAAAAATTCTGAAACCCTTCCTTTTTGTAATTTAAAATACAGTGTTTTAAAAATAATGGCACAGTGATTTGTTAGCATTAACTCTTGACACACTGTGCATTGCCTCAGTGGTGTGAGAAGAAACAGGTTTGGGGGGATCAGATGACTCAGCGGTTTGAAAGTCAGACTAGTAGTCGGAAGGTTGCCAGTTCGATTCCTGGCTGTGCGAAATGTTGTTGTGTCCTTGGGCAAAACACTTCACCCTATGTTGCTCCAGGGAGAATGTCCCTGTACTGTCTGGTTTCCTCCAGACACGATGCTTGCCATTCAGGCCATAGAGTTCGAAATTTGTTTCATCAGACCAGGGAATTTTGATTCTCAGGGTCTGGGAGTCCTTTAGGTGTTTTTTGGTAAACTCCAGGGAGGCTCTCATGTGCCTTTTACCTGAGAAGTGGCTTCCCTCTGCACACTCTACCATACAGCCCTGATTGGTGGAGTGCTGCAGAGATGTTTGCTCTTCTGGAAGATTTTCCTTTCTCCACAGAGAAACGCTGGAGCTCTGTCAGAGTGACCTTCGGGTTCTTGGTCACCTCCGTGAATAAGACCCTTCTCCCCCGATGGATCAGTTTTGTGGGCGGCCAGCTCTAGGAAGAGTCCTGGTGGTTCCAAACTTCTTCCATTTACGAATGATGAAGGCCACTGTGCTCATAAGGAACTTCAATGCTGCAGATATTTTTCTGTACCCTTCCCCAGATCTGTGCCTCGATACAATCCTGTCTCAGAAGTCACAAAAGCTGTTTGCATTTGTTTACATTGTTTTTCTAGAGACATGAATTGAAATATATCCATTACAAGGCACAATGCATAGTTTAGCCTGGGAAAGAAAGTATATGAATATGTTCTGCACGTATGCAAATGCAAACATCACTTTATATTACTGTAGTTAATGATCAGTTATCCTGACTATCTCTCTCAAAGACATTATACTGTACTATGTACTGTTCATTTCTCTCACGTGTAATTTTTACTAGTAAATCTTTGATACAATACAAATTGTCTGTTGATGTTGTTCCATTCCATGTGCGTACCATAAACGAAGATGAGCCAGTGGGTTGCACATGTTGCCAGACACTTTGGGGATTTAGGAATAGGGCAGGAAACAACAAGAGTGCAGGAATAACACAGGGAAAAAATACAGACAATTTCATTCAAAAGTTAGAAATTGATTCCTACATTTGTCAAAACCTTGAATTAGGAGTAGTTAGAGACAACTTTGTTGCAGGATCTCAGGTTGGTGAGTCTTTTATTCTTTAGAGAATGTTATTAGAAGATTGATGTTTGGGAAGGCTGAAGAGCAGCTTGGGGTTTTGTATTGAGGCATGTTGATACTTTTACCTAACATCCTACTCCTACTTTATTCAGTGATTATTCCTCCTCTGACAGTTGTTAGCATTTCCCCAGCTTGTTGCTCCAAATAACAATTGGTGCTTAATCAACTTACTGTGGAATTAAAAGTAATTTAAAATAGCTATTAAATTATAATGGACTTATCCTTTAAGATGTTTGTCTCTTAGATTGGTGCCAGCTCAGTTTTCATGTAGCAAAAATATCTAAATGTTCAGTGTGTAGATGCATCCAGATAGTTTAACACGAATCGTGACTAACCCTGGTACTCTGACCCTGCTCTCTCTCCCTCTGTTTACATCTTCTCCTCTCAGACTCGATGGATCTGATGAAGCCTGCTCCAGTGGCGGTCGCCGCTCTCCTCCATTGATCTCCTTTCTTCTCTTCTTCCACCAACGCCCCTTCCCCCCTGCACCATCCATCCCTCCCCCATCTGTCCGCTGAACCCCTCGCTGACCTCGTTGCATCCCCTCGTCATCATGGCAGGGGAGAAGGGACCGACCAGGCGGAGTGCCATGGACATCAAGCGGCTGGCTGGGTTGATCCAGAGGGGGGCGGGCCGTCTGCTGGTGATTGACAGCAGGACCTTCTCTGAGTACAACGCATGCCACATCCAGGGTGCCCTCAACGTGTGCTGCTCCAAGCTGGTGAAGCGGCGGCTGCAACAGGACAAGGTGTCTGTCACAGAGCTACTACAGCCCAATGGCAAGATGAAGGTAAGTTAAAGGACAATGGGACAGGTAATATTAGGCCAGTGGTTAGTATTGCCGGTACTAGATTTTAGATTGACTATTAAAATACCATTATTTGTCAGGTGTCTGTGAGTGCTGCTTTATGAATTCGTCTTGTGAATAATGTTAATAGCTAGAAGACAACAAGAACAACAAGCTAATGACAGGGATATATAAAGTTGTGGTTCTACAGATTCCTATTGCAGGAAAATAGACTTGCAGAAATAGAGAACGTGAATTATTGTGAAGGTTGTAAGTAATCGATATCTATTTAGGAGTTTAGATAGACAACTAGACAATAAGAAAAATATTTCATAGAATAAACCAACATACATAGTTTGAGTTCATGCGGTCTTAGAAAAATACTAAATTAGGTACAGCCTAAGTGTAAAATTGACTTCTCTGTTGCATTTCAAAGTATTACTAGCCTTTGTCTCAAGTGGCAACCCTCTCCACTCCGGGTCTCTGGGTGCTAAATTCGGCAGGTGGTTCTACTGTACTGTGTGTTTATTTCTTATCAGTGGCTCTGAAACTGTATCCTCCTGTTTTCTTCAGCTCCCACTATGAGAGCCTTTCATTCCATTAGCCTGCGGTGGCCTGATTCATAACTCCTTTATTTTTAGTCACTGTGTGAACCTGAAGGAACTCTGCAGAAAAACCCAAGTGTGTATGACGTTTGAGTGTGTGTGTGCGTGCGTGCGTGTGGTTCCAGACATTTTACATGAACCGTGATGGGGCAAATCTATCAAAAAGAGAGTTGGGTAAATATCAGCCCCATATTCACTGCAAAGCAACCAAACATAGATGATGTGGCCTAGTTTGAAACAAACAGAGATGCCAAAGAAAACAAATATATACCATACCTTTTCACTCAGCTGGGGAAACCAGATGACACATGCTCTCAGTATCAGGAAGGACAGCAATCGTGGGACTTTTTAGGTGTGACACACGGTTTAAGTGGCAAATTTGAAATGCCAGTTGTCTACTTCCTGGTTTGAAGTGACCATTCCCTGGAAACCAGTCATGAATGTGTGGCTCAAGTTCTCCCTTACTTTCCCTTGATCGTTTTATTAATGATTAATGATCACCTGAAATAATTTGCTCCAATGCAGCCTGTAAATGTTAAAATAAGCGGTGTCTGACCAGTGCCATATGGAAGCAACAGGGCCCTCCTGCCAACCTTTTTTCTTGGCAATGTATCTCAAGACATCTTCCCTTGGATTGAAAATACAGCCTGACGTGGCTGGATGCTTTTCATTTTTCACCTCAGCACATCTCTGTCTTTGTCTCACACTTTTTGTCTCTTTTTTAGATTAAAATATGCCTATTTCACTGCTAGCACATCTAAGGCTCACAACCAATAATTCTGGCCTAGGTTAGATTGAAGTCATTATTAAAGGAGAATTCCTGTCGATTTCTAAACGTAGCTCTGTTGTTTGGATATCTGGAGTGCTCTCAGTAGCGAGAAAAACTCAAACAATCTGTATTAACAAAACAGTGTTATCCCCCTGCTCCAGTTTACACCCGTTACGCAGTTACGGGGCAAGTTTTAAAATGTGCTTTTAGCCTCTAAACATGTTCGAAATGTCATTACTAGTGCATATAGCCATTTGCAGTGATTCCTTGTAGTGAACACAGTGACTAACAAATCAGCTAGTGTAAATACCTGTGTTTATATCCCGTTTTCCACAAAAAAAATGATTTGCTGTGGTTATGTCCTTTCAATGCAACTAGCATCTATTTGGCCAGGTAACCTGACACCACTACTTTGTCAGCGCACAGACCAAGTCTACACTCTTGCTTAGTTACCTATGTTCATGCGCGATAACTCTTGAACTACTGTGAAGTAGTGTCAGGTTACAGCTGATCAATGTCTATGGAAAACCTATTAGCTCCATGGTAACCACATTCAGGTACAGGAGCGATGAGGTTGTGGTGGACCTGTCTGATATTGTGATCACTTTAAGTGTCTCTTGCTTGGTTTGCGTAACACCCCAAGCTGAATGTTCATTTACTTTATTTATTGCAATTAGAACAAATTCATGTGACGTATGTAAACTTAAGATTAGGGGGTCCGCGTGGCGTAGTGGGCTAAGTCGCTACATTGCACAACGCTCTATTCTCTGAGTTTCCCCAGGCCTCCTGCACGAAGCAGTGCAAATTTACATAGCACTGCCTGGGATTTAGTTTAGATAAGTCCGATTATCTATCCTGTCACTTCAATATCCAGCAACTCCTTGTGTCCAGATCGGGCGACTGTGGATTCAATCGTGGAAGTATAGACGGTGAACATAATCATTCCATGCATGATCCAACTAAAGGCTTCCGTGTTTTGCATTGCGAAATGATTCGGCGGCTGGGAGACGTGGTTGAATGAACCATGTGTGCACCCTTCGCCATCCCACAGATCTGTCCAAGGAGTTACGGAGCTGCCGACAGGGCAGGGTTAGAGGGAATTGGGATGGGATGAAAATGGGGGTGGGATCTGATTTTTTTTATTATACTTTCATTTATTTATTTTCAGTGCATATTAAATTATCTACACTGGAACAAGTTTGGTCCAGTTTAGATCATTTGATAGTGGCAAATCTTTACTGTATATTTACAGGTATGTAATTTAGCAGACACTTATCTTCACTTAGAGGAGCAGGACACACACTTGCTCAAGGGCACAACATAATTTATTTCTTCTTAGCTCACCTCTGGTTCAACCTTTACATCATCATCTCCATGTCAACATCCTGTAGCTCTCTGTCTTTCTTCCTGGTTTTTCCCTGTGGCTGGCTAGCTAATACACCCCCACCCAGTAAAGAGGATAATGCTGGTGATTATTGCTAGGCTGGATAAAGCTGGAACCAGCCGGGCGAGAGGGGAGGGCCACACAGCCCGAGCCTCCTTTGTTATTGGCTAAGCATGACATCATCTTCTTTGTGTGGCCACTGGCAGGCAGCGGGCTAGGCACGTGCTGACCGGCTGCATGTTGTTAATGCAGGCTCCCACCCTACACCACCCCCCCAACCCCCAACAATCACCCCCACACACTCGGCCCCCACTGGGCTTCCAGCATCGCCAGGGGCTGCCTCAGTGAGCCTGTGTATTGGGCCTGCCAAGGAAGTAAAAGGACACCATTGTGGGTCTTTGTGGGACAGTATGTAGGAAGAAGAGAGAGGGATCGAGGCGAGAAGGGGGGTAGTATTCATGGGCGGTCTGCCGGCGTCCCATTGAATAATAATGGCAGGCGTCCCACAAGGCTATGTCTATGGCCCTTTCACGTTTCATCACAGGGTTAGGTTGAGTGAACTGTGTGTGTGCGTGCGTGTGTGTGTTTGTGTGTAGGAGTGTGTGTTTTGGTTTAACAGATTGTATTAGGACCAGAAGTCTTCACAAGGATAGTAATACTGACCATATTAGGACCTTTTGCTGGTCCCCATAAGGACAAGGTACATTTCTGACGGGTTATGTGTAGAGCCAAGGATACAATTAGGTTTAGGGTTTCAATTTAGGATTAAGTTTAGGAATTAGAGGAAGGTTAGGTTTTGGCATAAATGTTATGTTATTGAGGTTAAGGTTAGGTTTAGTATGAGGTTAAGTTTAGAGTTAGCTTAAGGTAAGGGTTAGGTTAATGTTAGAATTATGGCTGAGGTTAGGGTTAAGGTTAGGTAACATAGATTTTTATGTTTTCTGGTCTCCACGAGGTTAGCTGTACACAACTGTGTGTGTGTGCGTGTGTGCATGTGTGTGTGCGTGCGTGCGTGCGTGTGCATGCGTGCGTGTGCGTTCGGGAATCGAAATGGTTTCTTCTTTTGTCATCCCTCCCTCCCTCTTCACCAAACATGCACTTTAGCATTCACCATGCAGGCTGTGGGAAAACTGGACCTGTGAAATACAGTGGAGTGGAAACCTGTCCGTGTGCAGTGTATGTGGGAGGACCTGAACGCGTGCAGATGGTCACTGTGGTGGACTGACAGGGTTGTTTCATGGCTCAAGTGATGCTAATCCCTCCACATTGATCCATGTTGCTTGATGCAGTGTATGAGTGATCCAGGTGCAGTGGTTGGCTTGATGTAGTACCTTGGCAATTTGTATATTTAGGCAATGAAGCATGAAGGGGGTGTGGTCTGATCAATATACCAGAGTTATGGGCTGTTCTTATGCACATTGCAACATGCCTGGAGAGCGCTTGTAGCTGTAATGTATTAGCCAGATCCACGAGGTGTCCTGTTGGAAAAATGCAGACTGACAGTTTAGCAGTGAAAATATAACCAGTCTCAAACTTCTGTCTCGCTACCTTTTTCTGTAACTCTCTTTGCCTCCCTATTTTCTCTCTCTCTGCAGTGAAGTTCATCATTGCAGTTTTCATTCTCTACTTTGTACTATTCTCTAGCCTTTTTTGTAAGACTTTTCACTGAGTTATTGTCTTTTAATGCATTTGCTCCTTTTTTGGTTAAAGACTGGGTCCAGGGTACATGTATCCCTTAAGCCGTTTACTAAATAAGGATTTCTGCCACTGATTAAAGGTCCACCATATGCTACCTACCAGTAACCTCTTTTTACCAGCTGCTAAGAATCCTGGGTAATGACTTAATGAAGTGCAAGGCCTCATGGGAATCCACCACCATGGACACAGCACACAGGAGCTGCAGACACATTGTCCCTTTTTGTCCCCTTCAGACAAACGCATCAGTCGTGAGTGTGGATCAAACAGGGATACTACCTCATTCCACCATTTGCATATGATCAGTGACATATCTTAAGCGTACATTATATGTTGGATATTTACACACTTAATAGATAATGAGGATTTAAAGTGGTTTAATGGTTTACTGTACCATTCATATACCAATTTTGTTCACCTATTCTTAACTGCATCTGCAACTGACCAACTATTTAGTCATAGTGGCATGCGGAAGCCCACGCCCAAACTTGAATAGAGAAAATGCTTCTGTAACATACAGTTTGTATATTGCCCCATAGGCTACATTGTATTACTGTTCATAAAGTACTGTATGTTCAGTAGACAAACACACATTGCTTAGTAGGCCGATTCACTTTGATGTTTGAAATGCAGTGGTAATAATTATTAATATTACCAGACTATGAATAATAATAGGATTATTTTTACATATTTCTTTCATTTTGTTGAATTTTGTGTTAATGTCCATCCACATTCTCAGCATCTCGGAAATTATAGGGCCCTAGCAACATAATTGCTAGACCTATGGAGAGATTTCAAACAATGCGTTAATGGGCCGTATACTGTGCTAGCTAGCTTTATGGTAACATGGCTGTTGCATCCCTCAAGAGTAACACAGAATGTCACAGCCAGCATCGCTGTTGACAGTAACAGTATGAGCAGAGCAGTTTGGGGATTATTCACAATGGATGACTCAATGCATGGGTTGTTGTCATTTTTTCTTTAAGGAGGCCCTCGCTGAAACAAAAACAAAGCAGCCCTGCCTCTGTTGGGTTTGGTAAAACCTGACGGATGGTTCCTGCAAAATTTCTAATGTGGTTTGACCATTCAACTAAGCACATAAACAACTATGTAAACATTATATACTTCAAGTACCAGTAACTACAACTATTGAATTTATTACTTAAAAAACGTGAATGTCCCTATTTACACCTGTGACCGTACTATGTTTAGCTAGCTTTTTAGTTGACTGTCTGTTAAGGCATGTCCTTAGGGATGATGTCACACGGTCTGACAAAGGAGAAACACTGTCTGTGTTTATACTGATAAGCCCTGGTTAATATACAACAGTGAGGGTCACTGAAGGTTATATGAGGCTATAACATGCAGTAAATGCCCTGTGGTAGGAGGAGGTCCAGTGGCTGCTGCCTCCAGTGCATGTACTGCATGTACCTCACTGTTCCTGATATATACAAATATTACAAAAAATGTCCCTACATATACAGTATATAGCTAACATTCACTTATTATCAGCTACTTCCTATTATCAGGCGGGTGGAGGAATAAATGTCCTCAAGTTTAAAATTGACGTTTTGCTATCAAATATACCCTTTCAGCTAGACATCCATGGATTTTCAGTTGATGCATCAAAATTGTGTGTGCCAAGTTGCAATTCGTAATTCGCTCATTTAATATCCTATTTTTAACCTCTAAAGTGTACAGTAGCTAAAGGTGTTGTAAATTTTCTAGCATAGTTGTCTAAATCTTTATACTGTACATGCAACCGTAAATCTCAGAATTTCTCCCAAATTACGTTCTCAGAAAACTATTTTGAAAACCTGAATTACGTTATATGCCAACATATTTTGTTTTTTTTACGTTTGAACTGCACTTTTCGTTATTAGGCTATATTTGTACTTCAATTACGTTGCTTCGGTACATTTCGTTTAGCGGATTTATGCGAGAACATTCCACACATTCCATACATTCCATAGTGTTCAAAATTATATTGCAACATTCACAGTTAATGTTAGGTAGGAGGATACTAACGGTTAAGGTTAGGCATGAGGTTACTAAGGGTTAAGGTTAGATATGACGTTACTGAGGTTAAGGTTAGAATTAAGGTTAGGGTTAACATTACAAAAACCAACAATCGCGTGTCTGCGTGACGCAAGCAATGTAGAACAAAACACACGCAATGTGTCCGACTGGATTTGAACTCGCGAACACTGGGATGCAAGCCGCGGATCTATACGCCCATCCACCATCCCCGACCGCTACCCTAGCAAAAACTACGCTATTTACATGCTACGTCATGATCTTCTTATGTTCATATTTAACGTTATTCGAGTGTTCAAATTAGTTCCCTACAAACGTAATTGACCCTCTCATACGTTCATATTTGACATTTCGATTTTACAAAATAGTTCCCTCAGAACGTATTTCATGTGATTTAGGGCTGTGTACATGCTAGTATCCAGAAATAAGTTGTTAAGTGTTAAATATATTGGAAAGAAACCTTTTTGGTGACTTTGGTGAATATTGTGTGGATGTGTTTTACGTGATTACAGAGCCGTAAAACCTGAAAGCGCTAACTAGTGGCCAATTTCTTTCAAATTTCTTACAGACCTCTAGGGCCATGAGTTGAACATGCCCATCGAGTTTCGTTCCTTGTCTTCGTTAACCTTGTCTAATAGGTGCTCAAAATTCATTGGCTGATGGCGGCAATTTTTTTTTTAGATACACCAATGTCCTCATAGACATGCATGGCACCTTGGACCAAGACACTGCATACCATTTTTCAAGTCGATCGGACTAACGTCAGCCCTTCATGTTTTTTTTATGTTATAGTGCCACCTAGTGTTCAATCGTCACAATCTTTTTACTGTGACCTCAAATTGAACTCCTACATATGTCTGCCAAGTTTGGTGAATATATCTAATTTACTTCACCTCCCACAACTTTTGTTTTGCTCCCCCTAGCTACCGTGAATTGAAATTTCTACTATATTTCTACTATAATTATCGATATTCAGACTCTATTGAACATTTCTGCACGGGTTTGGTTCTGATAGGGCTAAAAACCTAGGACCAGTTTGCAAAAGTAGGTTTCAAAATTCAAAATGGCGTAAACATTTGCATACCAGAAACGAAATCGGAGATATACGTTTTGTTCATGAGGAGCTCAGCTTTCCAATGATATGAGACACTTGAGCCTACGACAAACGGTCTAGGAGTTATGAGCATTTTTGTGCTTTTGGTTGCTGTAGCGCCACCTATAGCATAATCGGGGTCATACTAGTTCACGACACCTCGATTTTTGTACTACCATATGGCCAAATTTCAAGTTTCTAGCACTTACGGTTTGGTCTGCACGAATTGATTTATGGCAGAATAATAGTATTTCAAACAATTTCAATAGGGTTTCTGCACCACATGCTTGAACCCCTAAATGTAATGTTATTGAACAAGATATAAATATGGCTGACAAACGGAGACAGTTGCCAATAATAGGAGTTTGTATTCTTTAGCTACGTGGCTAATGAACTGGCTAAAAATAGCAATATTTCCACAAACATTTCAGACAGTAACAAGCTAGCTAACATTATTAGGACACTAATTATTGCAAAACATAGACAGTTTGAGGCAATGATAACACTGTTAAAGAAAATGTATTTCAAAACAGCTGCTGGGTATGCTGATAATATGCGTTCTACGCTGAAGTATATATCATATTTAACTTATCAATCTATCCATGTCTATATGACTGTCATCACCTTGTTTCCTAACATTTTACTTTGACAAGGGGTTCAGAGAGACAAACAGAGAAAGGAGACAGAAAAGGAGAAAGAGATGTGCTGTACTGTTATGTGAAACATTGCCATGCTGGTGTGACAAGGCTGGCCCCATTACGCTTGACCTCTTCAACCTTATGACGTTCATGCCCTTTTTATTGGACAGGTGTGTGTTTTGGCTGCAGAAGCCACAGGCGGGTGTGTCAGGGTTTTTGAAGCAGTAGGAATGTCCCCCCATAACATGCAAGTGGGGGTTGGATGGTCATCAGTTGGTCACCTGATCTCTCTTAAACCGTCTTGCTGCAAATAATAGAGGGGACATTTGCCCCAACACGTCGACACGCACACACACGCACACACACATGCCCGCGCAGTACCAGCTGCCAGTGCCAGTGAATGACATCATATCAGCATTGAGTGTTATCTTTACAGACAGGGCTGTACCCATCACACCCTGCTGTGAACTTTGAAGGTTCTAACGATCACCCACCTGCAATAGTCTGGCGGGAATTACATGGATGGACGACAACTGTTAATCTGTCTGAAATGGTTCTGTGAACTCTTGAACTCTGAGGTTTTTTCTTCTGTCAGTAGCACTGACACACACACAAACACACTAAGCCCTACATCTCCCTTGTGACCACTGAACCTGTTTGTGTGTGTGTGTGTGTGTGTGTGTGTGTGTGTGTGTGTGTGTGTGTGTGTGTGTGTGTGTGTGTGTGTGTGTGTGTGTGTTAACGCTCTCCCAGCAGCCCCTGCCATCCTCTGGAGTAGCAGTTGAAACCAGTGACCTGGAACATTTCAAGTTCTCCCTATAGGCCATTTTCCCTACTGCCTCATGCTACTGTTGTTGGATACAGTCTTATTGATTCAACTTCAAGTCACAGGCCAGTTACAATATCATACTGATTACAGTCACAGGCCAGTTAGAGTATAATACCTGTTACAGTATCATACTGATTACAGTCACACGCCAGTTAGAGTATAATACCAGTTACAGTATCATACTGATTACAGTCACAGGCCAGTTAGAGTATAATACCAGTTACAGTATCATACTGATTACAGTCACAGGCCAGTTAGAGTATAATACCAGTTACAGTATCATACTGATTACAGTTA
>JACXGM010022696.1:0-16574 GCA_016801145.1 Umbra pygmaea | reverse complement strand
ATCAGAGGGAACACTTATACACACACTAATTAAAGACAATAGGAATCAGAGGGAACACTTATACACACACTAATTAAAGACAATGGGGATCAGAGGGAACACTTATACACACACTATTAAAAGTCAATGGGGATCAGAGGGAACACGTATACACTAATACACTAATTAAAGACAATAGGAATCAGAGGGAACACTTATACACACACTAATTAAAGACAATGGGGATCAGAGGGAACACTTATACACACACTAATAAAAGACAATGTGGATCAGAGGGAACACTTGTACACACACTAATTAAAGACAATGGGGATCAAAGGGAACACTTATACACACACTAATTAAAGACAATGGGGATCAGAGGGAACACTTATACACACACTAATTAAAGACAATAGGAATCAGAGAGAACACTTATACACACACACTAACTACAGACAATAGGGATCAGAGGGAACACTTATACACACACTAATTAAAGACAATGGGGATCAGAGGGAACACTTATACACACACACTAATTAAAGACAATGGGGATCAGAGGGAACACTTATACATACTAATTAATGAACCGGATCAGCTGGATGAATATTGAATGAATTAGACACAGAACAAGACAATCAAGTGAATAATGCAATATGTAGCAATGTCCCAATTTGGCCACAAGATGGAGCCATGTCCTCCTTTGGCGAGTCCCTGTACAGATGAGCAACACCAGTGGAACTCTAAAAACAGCCAGTTCTCCATCTCTACCTCCTACCCCTGTGTATGACTCTCATTATGCATTTAAAAAGTGTTTTGAATCAATCAATCATTAAAATGTATTTATAAAGCCCTTTTTACAACAGCTGCGTGCATAGTGGGCTAAGTTGCTGCCTTGCAAGACACGCTAATTTAGTTGGTGGTTTGAGCCTGACTACGTTTTCTCTGATTTTGCCACAAACCCGAGGTAGTGCAAATTGGCATATAGTTGCAGGAGGTATGGAATAGATACATACATCCAGCATCAAGTGTAATCATCCCACCTATGAGCTGAATAAAGGCTTCCCTGTTTATATTTATTTATAAAGAACTTTTTACAACAGCAGTTGTAACAAAGTGCTTTGACAGACACCCGGCCCGAGACCCCCAAAAGCAAGCAACACAAGTGATGCACAGTGGCTAGGAAAAACACCCTAGTAGGTGGGACCTGGGAAGAAAACCTAGAGAGAGGCCAGACTCAAGGGGGTGGCCAGTCCTCTTCTGGCTGTACCGGGTGGGGGATCTGAAGGTACACAGCCCATTGTAATAAGGTCACTTCGTTTATCAGTGTTAAATTATTGTCCAGCAATGAAGATATGATGGGTGGACTGTGACCATAGTCTTTATGTAGCATCAATACAGTTCAGTGGTCTTGTGAAGGAAGAACGTGAAGCCGCCTGTAGATGAAAGCTGCCGTCATCAGGTGGAAACATGATTATCAACCGCAGTGACATGGGATCTAGCACAGCAGCGGGTTTGGCAAAGGACGGGGACAGGAAGGAGTCATCAGGCCACATAGTCCTGTCGCATGTTGCTAGGGTCCTCCTAGGATGAACATGACATCAGGAACATTAGAGTGGGCATACCTTGGGTCTAGTACCTTGACACAGCTCTGACCCCAAAATGAATATATAATCTGCCTCTGGGGGCAGAAAAACCCTAGTCCCCCGGCACATAAACTATTGCAGCATAACATCTGGGTCTGAGACGGTGGGGACAAGAGACGTGGTCCTGCACAAGGAAAGCCTCGGGCAGGAACAAGCAGGACCGACCCACCCACATTGCCAAGACCACACCTCTAAAGGGTCACCAACAGACCGTAACCACCGCAGGGTTTGCATTGGAGTGAGGATATCCCAGTAGAGAGAGGGGAGCCTACTAGGCAAGCCAGCATGGGCGATTCATTAACAGTGAGTGCCGCCGTTCTCTTTTAGCCCCCTGGGCCAGACTACACTATACCATAGAACTTATTGAAGAGATGAGTCTTCAGCATAGACTTAAATGTTGAGACTGAGTCTGCATCTCTCACATGGGTTGGCAGATCATTCCACAGAATTGGAGCTCTAAATGAGAAAGCCCTTCCACCAGCTGTTTGTTTACAAATTCTAGGAACAGTGAGGAGGACGGCATCTTGTGAACGTAATGATCCATCAGTGCTGGAAGCTCCCACTGAGTGTCAGCATCTCTATGCTATTGTGGTACTGGCAGTCAGATCAAAGCCACGTCAATGTTGTCTTCATCTGTCAAAAGTAAAACAACACAGTTTATCAGAAAATACCCAAATAGCCTAATGGTCAAATTTTAAAAGAAACAATTGAGACCATATTATATAATATAGTTAGACATCTCATAAGCCTCCCCCAGTCATAACCACCATTGTATGAGAGGAGAGATGCACTGAGCCAGAATATATTGAATACCATTGTAGGTGCTGACCAATGGTAGTGGTTAGTTGATAGCATCAGGTCCTTCAGAACTGTCTTCATGGTACCTAAATGTAGCCCAGTGGTTCTCAAACTTTTCAAACCAAGTACCATCTTTGATCAAGCTAACCCATCAAAGTACCAACTAACTACAGAAAACATCAATAAACATTGTATGATTATGTATGTGACCATGTATTAAGTGTTAGGCTTAATTTAGGAGATTGTCTTGCCCAGGACCACACCCCTAAATGCATTGAAGCAACTGCCATGTGATTGGTTGAGTAGATCATTGCATTAAGGAGAAATTAAATGGGTGTTCCTAATAATCCTTTAGGTACATCTTTAATTACCTACAGTATACATTTGTAAGCATAGAACAGTAAGGGTTACCTGATAATTTAACCAATGACGGTGTCACTGTGTTGAAAGCAAGTGACCAATCATAGGAGGGCTAATGTCTCTCTTGGTTTCCGCCCCCAAATGTCAAAAGTCAGTTTCTTCCATGTGCGTAAAAATCAACTCTGCACACGTAGAAATGAAGTTTGAGTGCAGAATTTACCTGCGAGAGCTTATGCTCTCCAGCACTCGTAAATCAGACACTCACGGGCATGTTTTGGCTGCTCTGTGTGCATGCTGCTTAATTTTATACACCATTCTTTCCCTCTCCCTATGTTTTGTTTCACAGTCGCACCTGCCTGTTTACACTCAAATGTTGAATTGGTGCGTGAAGAGTAATATCGGCGCCAGTGAAATTATATAATTTGCTCATGGAGGTATGTTTTTCTCGCTAGCGAGTTTTGACATAAATCTGATGCCATAAATATTCATTAAAATAACAACATAATAAGTTTCAGATATATGATTCATTAAAATATAACGGACATTGGCATTAAAGCATCTCATTTATAAATATGAATATTGAAGAAATAGAATGGAGTGTTATTGTTTGTGCAATCAGGAAAGACCCAGATACCAGCACACACACACCCAGAGATGTAGTGTATAAGCTATCTGTGTTTAACATTCTTCCACAGGACGGGAAGACCAACAAGACAGTGAATACTAAATGCTTCAGTACCTCTCCAAACTAAATTTATCATGCAAGTATGACAAGAGCTAATTCTTGAAGGACGAGGTCACAAGGTGACAACTGAGAATGAGACTACCTGGTGTAAAGAAGATTATTACAAATGAGAGATCAGAGCAAATGAGTTACGATGAATAAATTGTGGCTGAAGACTGAGCAATGCTCAGATACACATAAGCTTTGATATGAACAATTACAGGAACCTGTTGATACTGTTTCTGAGAGGGGGTTGGGTTTCGCAAGCCTACCCTAATTCAAAATATTCAGGACAGTGCAAACAGACTGTGGCCTAACTGAAGCCACCTATTGATGAAAAAGAGAATTGCACACATGTGAATAGTGTTTGATAAACAGGCTGAGACTAACGGTACAGATCCATTTGTCCGTGCTACACTTCTGTCGCGTCGCACCTCGCTGTATTCCCATGAGTGACATCAAGCGACTTCAACGCGCCTGCAAAGCATCCTGGGAAAGCGGCGCTACATTTGAGAAAATGTTGCGCAACAGAAAAGCTGGAGATTCTCAGCTTTATGCAAATGAATCTGTTGAACGCGACGCAACTATCCAATAGAAGTAGAGCACAGAGGAGATGGGGGGAAGGCTTGTGGTGAATCCTTGCTTGTAGATGTGGTAAAAAGGGAGAAACTGATTGTGGCTGTTGCCCACAGCTGTGCTTGAGGAACACCCATCAATGTACAAACTGAGGGTAGCGTCGCGACACCACTCCACACCACGCTCCAGTCGTGTCGGACAAGTGGATCTGTACCGTAAGGCTTTCCACTTTCAATGTGACTGATAGCATTTCTGTTTCTGAAATGTGAACAACACATTACAGCTTAAATGTTTAATTGGATTTGAGATCCTACTGATTTTAATAATAAACATAATTAAGCAATGACAAACTTTACAGATTTGAGGTTCATTGACCCTGATGGAAAATGAACATCACTTATTTTATGTTGACTAATTCTATGTTGACTGACTTCTAGCACAGGTACCAGACCGTGTTCTGACTGAATTTTCATGCTGACGTGGAATTTTTCATTGATGGGATCATCATTTGCATTAATTGCAAACCAATTGTATTAATGATATGAAGGACTGCTGATTGATTTTTCTACCCAGAAGAAACGTATTGCATTTAATAAACTTGTATATCTGTATCTCACTGAAGAGGAGAATTTACAGAGATTCTTGTTATACACACAGGGTATAGCTACTGATTTAGGCATCCTATGGCTGTATAGGGGATAGGGACCTATACTGTCTCATGTACTGACACTCCCTGCTGGATGATGTCATGTTACCAGCTGCTGAGCTTGACAACAAGGTGGGAGATAGAGACAGGGGATCCGTAGGTTTATCTATGGCTGACAGGACAGCGAAGAATGTTACTGACTTGCCGCTTCTTGCCATAGTTATTAGACTAGCCACAAAGATTTGTTTTATGGAGCATCCTATACTTGACTAAGCTACAAGACTGAATGCTAACATTGGCAATGCTAATTTACTGTGGAAATCCATGGGTAGCACTTAGTGTGGATAGCACTTAGTGACACCCTGCTGGAGAACCATTGCATTGCCTAGTTTGACCGAGTATGGCTCATACATTTGCCATGCTATTTGCATTTGTGTGTAGATGAAAGGGCATCCAAGACTGACCTGATTCCAGTACCCAGTAGAAGGAGATGAACTAGTCAGTTGCAACAAAGACTTGGAGAGGAACATTTGATATGACTTTTGACCATACAGAGATACTTAGAAAGGACAGGGTGCACACATTTGATGTGTCACACCCCAGAATGACTGAAACATCACAGAGATAGACAGTTCTAGTAAGGCCTACACGACTGTACTATAGAGGGACAAGAAATATGAGAGGCAGAGAGAGAAGGAGAGGTTCAATGGACTCTGACAGCAGAAGTAGGGAGTGATTCCAACATGTGAAGCATCATGTGGGCCAGATGACAACAGTCAACCGACAACAGTCAACCGACAACAGATGAGGGACGGACTCTGGACCATGAGAAACATCATGCAGAAATACCAGACGGAGGTTGCGTATAATACTTGTAATGTTGATACATTGTTGTAAATTACTCAGACAAATTTGAGAAGAATAAATCTATTAAGAATATAGAGATTTAGGCTAGAGAGAAAGATTTAAAAATAACTAAGAAATTTGGTTGTTAACTTTGATGTCTATTTTTTTCTGATAATGAAGAAGGCTTGACAGTTAACAAAATAATGCTAGTTGAGGGAAAGTCAAGATGAGAATTGAGATGAGCTTAATATAGGACTAGAATTACTATGAGCTTAGAGAGGAAATAATTGCAATGAAGTATCATAGCATATTATGTTATTATGATTTGACTGTGAGCTTAAGCATTGTTTTCTCTTTTGATCTAGAAGCATCTATCATGGGACATATTTTTTCAAATGCATGAAACCAATTGGACTGAGAGCAACCCATGATTTTATCTTCCCTAGAAGCACTGAGTTATTTGGAAAGTTTCCACATAAAAGTGACTGGAATACTTACATGGTTGATGAAGTCCATCACAGTATATACTGACAGTTTGAATAAAGAATATGTGTGAACAGTTTCAGGAAGAAGAAACCAGTTCCAAGAGACAAACCCGTTTTAAGAAGAAAATGACAATATTTTAATAGGTTTGGACGGGCGAGTCTGAAGACATGAACTAACAGTGAATAATGAGGATGGACAATGTTAAGCCAGGTGCTAGGAGAAGGTTCTAGGGGTTAGCTT
Organism: Umbra pygmaea; assembly: GCA_016801145.1. Taxonomy (NCBI): domain Eukaryota; kingdom Metazoa; phylum Chordata; class Actinopteri; order Esociformes; family Umbridae; genus Umbra; species Umbra pygmaea. The sequence continues at coordinate 10,270 of JACXGM010022696.1, read as the reverse complement.
TCACAAATATTTAGAATATAGTATGCATTTGTGATTAGATGTTTTATGTCAAAATGTCAAAATTAGATGATTCATGTGAAATAAAGATTAAATGATTTATATGCAATGCAAATGAGAAAAGTAATTGAGAACTAACTGATAATTAATTAGAATTGGATGAAATTTAATCAGGAACAATCTGAGATTTGAGAGAAGAGATAGTTAGGTATGTACTTGTTTTGTACAAATCTGAGTTGAGAGATAGATAATGCAGAGAAACGATAGATTGCAATTTAAGATAAGAATGAGTAAACAACAAATTGACTGACAACCAGAAATTGGTTGACTCTAATGAATATGATGTAATATGATTTTCACATCTGCTTACACTGACATACACGTGGATGAGGGCAACAAAGACTTTTGACTGAGAACTATTCAATGGACTACATGTTTCTGAGATTCGTGGAACTATAAATTCCCAGGTTAATAATATGGATAATAACATCTGTACGATAAATGGGAATTGTTATGCATAACCATGTATGATTGTTTTGAGGATCAATTGTTCATCCTGCTTGTTTCCACTGATTCCAAACGTAATCAGTGCGAGAGTTACAGACACTGTTTATACAAGTGTCCCATTGAGAAGCAATGGATTCTGGAACATGGTAAAATGTATTTACTTCATTTTATATTTTCTTATTTTATATCGGATGTTTTATTGAAGACATACAGTGCCTTGCGAAAGTATTCGGCTCCCTTGAACATTTCGACCTTTTGCCACATTTCAGGCTTCAAACATAAAGATTAAAACTGTAATTTTTTGTGAAGAAGCAACAACAAGTGGGACACAATTATGAAGTGGAACAAAATTTATTGGATATTTAAAACTTTTTTAAGAAATAAAAAACTGACAAATTGGGAGAGCAAAATTATTCAGCCTCTTTACCTCAGTGCAGCAAACTCTCTCCAGAAGCTCAGTGAGGACCTCTGAATGATCCAATGTTGACCTAAATGACTAATGATGATAAATAGAATCCACCTGTGTGTAATCAAGTCTCTGTATGAATGCACATGCTCTGTGATAGTCTCAGAGGTCTGTTGAAAGCACAGAGAGCATCATGAAGAACAAGGAACACACCAGGCAGGTCCGAGATACTGTTGTGGAGAAGTTCAAAGCCGGATTTGGATACAGAAAGATTTCCCAAGCTTTAAACATCCCAAGGCGCACTGCAAGCGATAATATTGAAATGGAAGGAGTATCAGACAACTGCAAATCTACCAAGACCAGGCCGTCCCGCTAAACTTTCAGCTCATACAAGGAGAAGACTGATCAGAGATGCAGCCAAGAGGCCCACGATCACTCTGGATGAGTTGGGCGAGTCTGTCCAAATCTGGCCTTTATGGAAGTGTGACAAGAAGAAAGCCATTTCTGAAAGATATCCATAAAAAGTGTTGTTTAAAGTTTGCCACAAGCCACCTGGGAGACACACCAAACATGTGGAAGAAGGTGCTCTGGTCAGATGAAACCAAAATGGATCTTTTTGGCAACAATGCAAAACGTTATGTTTGGCGTAAAAGCAACAAAGCTCATCACCCTGAACACACCATCCCCACTGTCAAACATGGTGGTGGCAGCATCATGGTTTGGGCCTGCTTTTCTTCAGCAGCGACAGGGAAGATGGCTAAAATTGATGGGAAGTTGGATGGAGCCAAATATAGGACCATTCTGGAAGTCTGCAAAATGGAGTCTGCAAAAGACCTGACACTGGGATGGAGATTTGTCTTCCAACAAGACAATGATCCAAAACATAAAGCAAAATCTACAATGGAATGGTTCACAAATAAATATATCCAGGTGTTAGAATGGCCAAGTTAAACCTGAATCCAATCGAGAATCTGTGGAAAGAACTGAAAACTGCTGTTTACAAACGGATCCAACCTCACTGAGCTCGAGCTGTTTTGCAAGGAGGGATGGGCAAAAATTTCAGTCTCTCGATGTGCAAAACTGATAGAGACATACCCCAAGCGACTTACAGCTGTAATCGCAGCAAAAGTTGGCGCTACAAAGTATTAACTTAAGAGGGCTGAATAATTTTGCACGCCCAAATTTTCTGTTTTTTATTTGTTAAAAAAGTTTGAAATATCCAATAAATTTCGCTCCACTTCATGATTGTGTCCCACTTGTTGTTGATTCTTCACAAAAAATACAGTTTCATATCTTTATGTTTGAAGCTTCAAATGTAGCAAAAAGTCAAAAAGTTCAAGGGGGCCAAATACTTTCACAAGGTACTGAATTATTTTTTAAATTTAACATTTAAGGGACATGAGTAGGGATTGTTGAGAAGTAGATTCTATATAAGTTTAAATACAGTTTAAACAGTTCAGAATGGTATTACAAGATGAAAGAGTTGTACAGCTATAGTTTCAGGCCTGTTGGAGGATTCTAAGACATGTTAGGCTGTCTGAAGGCAGACAGGGAGAATATTCAGGGTCATACTATGAGTGCAGGAAGGGTTGTTATGGTATAGTTATCTTAAGGGGATTTTCTTTTAGGAGGGGAGTAGTTAGGTCACGAGGACAAGTGAGTGGCCCATACTGTTTTTATATTATAACATCAGAATAAGCTGGTACTTATAGCTTAGGACTTATAACTTATAACTGTTATATATTAGACTGCTTATAACTATATGATATATTGTATGTTAGACTATAATTCCATCACAGATCTAATACATAGTACAGAAGATACCATACAGACTAATAGAACATTTTACTGACAGGATACTAGACGGATAAGTTTTACTGAGTTATTTGAGAATAACAACTACTGAGGCCATTTGATTAGATGCTAAACAGAAGTTAAGGTGACCTGCATATGTGCTCACATGAGACAGTCACAGGTCTTAGGAGATAAGGGTCTTCTTCTAAAAGATGTGTGAACAACAAGCTAAGTCTAAATAAACCAGTTCCAATTGTTATTTGGGGCTTCTTCTTCAAGCCCGTCTTTGGTTCCTTGTGCTGAGATGTCCCTGTTTCCAGAACAAGGTGTTACTTTATTAAAGATTCTATGATGTAACCACAACCCAAATCCTGGAACCATAATTTCAATGGAGATCCTGTTTAGCCTTAAAATAACCGTCTTTACAAAAGGTTATGTCAGGACTCGGGATACTGATGGGAAAAAAGTAAACACTGCTCAGAGACTTATTAGGCGATGTGTTCACTCATTACAATGAGCATTTTTGAGAGGCCCATATATGATATAGAAGGTAAATATACTCTGGAATATTTCTGTAAGGGCCTTTTACATATTGACAAACTCTAAAAACAACATGTATGTGCCTGTTTATAGTGAAAATTAGCAATTTATTTCAAGATAGCATATTTGCCCCATAGGGTTAAACTGTAGAGTCATCTGATGATGAAATCCAATATGGCACCCATGATTTGAGTTGGCCAAACCAGAGCCCACACCCTAATAATAAAATAATTTGTAGCTAGAGTCAGTCTAGCAACTCTCCGCTGGCTTGGGAGCTGGAAAAACCTAATTCTGGTCAGCTTAAGGTAATTACGGGAAAACATAGAAGATGGCTGCTGCTGCTGGCGAATAGCTGTCTTTCGAATCGGCGTTGGCAGCAACTCTGGAAGTTTTGGAGTTAAGCTTTTCTTTGAGAAAAGAACAAAGAATGGCACTGAAGTCATTTTTACAAAAGGAAGATATGTTCAGAGTTTTGCCAACCGGATACTTTGTTGCTCTGGTTGGTTGTAGTGCTATACTATTGCGTGCAGAGGGAATTTGAAAGACAACCGTTTATCCCGCCCCTCGGATTGAGCCTTGTCAATGGTGAGTTCCCAGACTTGATGTGGGTTTGGCTTGTCAGGCTAATTAAGGTCTAAACCGCTGGCAAAAAAAGTGAGTACACCCTAAGTAAAAATGTCCAAATTAGCCATTTTCCCTCCCCAGTGTCATGTGACTCGTTAGTGTTACAAGGTCTCAGGCAGAGGTGTAGTGGTAAAAAAAGAGGTGGGTAAACTATAAATTCTATGATCAGGTGGAACACGACGCGGTCACCGGTAAGGTGGGCCACGGCCTACCGATGTACAGTATGTGTATCCTGATGACATTGCTATAGGCTATTATTTGATGGTACCAAGCAGTGGTGTAGTGGTAAATAAAATGGTGGGAAAACTATCAACTCTTCACGGCAATCATGTTAAAACAAAGAATCATCAATATCAACCATAACATTTTACATTTTTAAACTATCATTGCTTTAAATGCAGGTATATAAATAGGGCCTTTTTTACACAAAACCTGATACAGATGCATTTCAATCCACATTAGTTAATTCATCCCAAAAATGTTATTTGGACTGGACACCAATTTCACATAAAATACTATTTGAAAATGGTTATATTGAAATATGTCATCTTTCTATGGTCTTTTTACCTCAATTGAGCTGCAATGCAAATACGTACAGTATAGCAAAAAGCTGATGTACATCAGTGTGGGTATACAGTAAGTTATGTGATAACAAACATATCAAAGCATGTACCAAATGTAAGCAATACTAACCAATAACAAACAAATCGTTCATGTTCTTGTGGTAATCGTAAACTATAGCACACTTGATTCAATAATCAGCTCATCTGCAGAATCAATATAGCACTTATCTTTGTAAATCAAGGTTTGAAAGTATCTTACTTCAATGAGATAGACAATGATATGAAGCCATATTATCAACAAAAAACATTATTTGCACAACCAAAGCACTAACCTCTTTCCTAAAGTGGTCTTCCTGAATGGCAGCCTGTCTCAGCACAACTTTGTTTAGTTACTGTACTTTGATAGTTTGGCTATATATTTGAGGTACATTTAGCTAAATATGTGCAGTACAGTACAGAGCTCTTGCATTGATTAAGCTATGCTGGCAAAATAGCTACTGACTGACTAGAGCTATAGATACAGTAGACAACTGACTGAAATACGAGCAACTATTTTCTTTACCGTTTCTTTACACTCATTTTCCAAGAGACTGCTTTGTTTTGTATGAGTCTTTCTATTTCTAAATCAGAAGCAGGAGTTAGCTGATACATTATTCTGTAGCTAATATAGACGTTGTTAAAGTTATGTTTGTCTGGCACATCGTCTGCTGCGCACTGGGGAGTGCTGCTGAACAGAATAGGGCAATAACGCGCTGTAGCTACTCGCGAGTAAACCCTATTTAACGAAATAAAACCTGTACCTGGGTTTATCCTCCACTACACCGTGATCTCTGTGGGCGGGGCGCTGTTTCGTGACGACATCATTCTTAATACCTTAATGCAGCGAAATATGGATAGACTTTGTTTTAGGTTTAACAACCTATTAAACTAATAATTAACAATATGAAACTAAAACGGCATAAGCTTAATTTAGAATGGCTTAGGAACGATAGGCTATTTAATGGTGGATAAACGCAATTTAGAGGTGGATAAACGCACTGTGGAAGTGGGTAAACGCTATTTCCGAATTTCGGGAGGTGAGTAAACGGCATTTACGTGTATGTCTCAGGTGTGACTGGGGAGCTGGTGGGTTCAATTTGGTTTTATTGCTCTCACATTCCCTCATACTGGTCACTGGAAGTTCAACATGGCACCTCATGGCAAATAACTCTGAAGATCTGAAAAATGTTTGTTGCTCTAAATAAAGATGGCATAGGCTATAAGAGCATTGCCAAGACCCTGAAACTGAGCTGCAGCACTGGTGGCCAAGACCATACAGCAGTTTAACAGGACAGGTTCCACTCAGAACAGGCCTCGCCATGGTCGACCAAAGAAGTTGAGTGCACGTGCTCAGCGTCATATCCAGCGGTTGTCTTTGGGAAATAGAATCATGACTGCTTCCAGCATTTCTGCAGAGGTTGAAGGGGTGGGGGGGTCAGCCTGTCAGTGCTCAGACCATACGCTGCACACTGCATCAAATTGGTCTGCATGGCTGTTGTCCCAGAAGGAAGCCTCTTCTAAAGGCAATGCACAACAAAGCCTGCAGCCAGTTTGCTGAAGACAAGCTGACCAAGTACATGGATTACTGGAACCATGTCCTGTGGTCTGATGAGGCCAAGATAAACTTATTTGGTTCAGATGGTGTCATGTGTGTGTGGCGGCTGCCAGGTTAGGAGTATAAAGACAAGGTTGTCTTGCCTACAGTCAAGCATGGTGGTGGGAGTGTCATGGTCTGGGCCTGCATGAGTGCTGCCGGCACTGGGGAGCTACAGTTCATTGAGGGAACCATGATTGCCAACATGTACTGTGACATTCTGAAGCAGAGCATGATCCCCTCCCTTTGGAGACTGGGCCGCACGGCAGTATTCCAACATGATAACAAACCCAAACACACATCCAAGACGACCACTGCCTTGCTAAACTGCCTTGCTAAAGAAGTTGAGGGTAAAGGTGATGGACTGCCCAAGCATATTTCCAGACCTAAACCCTATTTAGCATCTGTGGGGCATCCTCAAACGGAAGTTGGAAGAGCGCAAGTTCTCTGACATCCACCAGCTCCATGATGTTGTCATGGAGGAGTGGAAGAGGACTCCAGTGGCAACCTGTGAAGCTCTGGTGAACTCCATGCCCAAGAGGGTTAAGGCAGTGCTGGAAAATAATGGTGGCCACACAAAATATTAACTTTTTGGGCCCAATTTGTACATTTTCACTTATGGAGTGTACTCACTTTTGTTGCTAGCGGTTTAGACCTTAATGGCTGTGTGTTGTTATTTTGAGGGGACAGCAAATTTATACTGTTATACAAGCTGTACACTCACTACTTTACATTGTAGTAAAGTGTAATTTCTTTAGTGTTGTCACTTGAAAAGTTATAATCAAATATTTACAAATATGTGAGGGGTGTACTCACTTTTGTGAGATACTGTATGTCCTCAAAGGTTAAAATCACGGGTCTCCAACCCTTGTCCTGGAGAGCTAACATTCAATTGCACATAATGTAGCCTCATTCAGCTTATCAACCAGCTAATTATTAGAATGATGTGTGCTAGATAAAGGTTGGAGTAAAAACAATCAGGACAGTAGATCTCCAGGACCAGGTTTGGAGACCCCTGGTTGAAATAGAAGTTGTTGTTGAGTGTTGATTCAAAATCTGGCTAGTGAACATTAATAAATATTGTCAGGCAAAGCCAGAGAAATTGGGCATATTCTTATAGTGTAGTTGGAACATTAGTTGTCCCTACCCAAACATGAATATTTACTGTATAGTTCGATGTGCTGGGCCAAAGCTGAACTTGAGGATGTGAGTTACTCTCTAAGCCTTGTGATGTCAGCAGGATACAGGATGGTGGAAGATGGATCATGTTTGGCAAAATTGGCATAATGAACTACTAACAAACTTTGGCAACTTTATTGGATGTCCTGCAATAGATTCACAGAGAAAAACAGTTGCCAAAGGCATAGCAGTGACACAATTTCTCCCTTTTATTGTGTGTTCAGACCATTAAATGTAATCAAACAACAAACCCACAGTGAATCTGTTTTCCCTGTTGGAATCCTCATGTGTTCATTTCAACATCCAACTTGGACAAAAGGCTTGCCAAGTTAGTTGGTTTCTCCCCTATAAGACATCAAATCGGATGTTCAAGCAAAGCTTTTCTTTCTTGTGTGAATTCTCATATGACGCTTCACACCTTCACCATAAACAAAACCTTTGCCACAAATGTGACAGTGGTACAAATTCATCCCGGTGTGAATCTTCATATGATTATCCAAATATCCCCGCTGAACAAAACGTTTGCCACAGTCATTACAGTGATACAGATTTTCCGCAGAGTGTTCCCTGATCTTATGGGAGTATAACTTTCCAATTTGGGTGAAAGATTCACCACAATCACTACAGAAAAATAACATTCCCCCCTGTTTTGAGGACCTCTTGTTGAAGCTGTTGTAGCCTTCTTGTTTTTTCGTCTGTATACAGGTACTCTTTAATTTGTGCAGGGTCTCTCCTTGTTCTGTGTACATCCTCTTATTGAAGCAGAGGTACCCTTTTCCTTTTCCGGTCTGTACCCTGTACCTCTTTGATTTGTGCAGGGACTGAGAGTTCCAGGATGGCTTTGAGACGTCCTCTTCGTTTGGTTCTGTTTTGATCCATTCAGTTTGAGTCATTTTATTGTTGTATTTTTCACATTGAATTTGTGAAGAGTGACTGTGGTGCTGACAGTACATTTTTCTGGTAGTTTTTACACAGGCAGAATTGAACAGATAATCCTGGTGAACCTGGATGATTGGAAGCTCCTCCTGTTCTTCATGAACCTGAATAGGCTTCCGGTCACCATGCCCCAGGATGCACACTTGATTTAATGGGGAAAATTCTTCACAAACAGTAAACTTCTCAAAATCTGAAAAGATGAAAGACATAAATATTAGAATTCCTTTTTTTTTTAAATGGGCACTGATGCTCTAAATCTGCACTTCAGTAAGACCAAGTCATATTCACTCTTCATACCCTCCAGAACAAACTGCTCCCAAAAACATTGTTCGTCAACTCAATTAATTATCTTGCCATTGATATACATTGATATAGCCTAGGTTACTTTGCTGCTTTATTCTGTTTTCCAAAATATTTAGTAAATAAAATGTGCTGTTTCTAGTACCACCAATGTCTAAATATAGCTTGGCATGAGCTATAAGGTATACTGTAGAACATAAATAACATACTGTAGAACATATATAACATATATACTGTAGAACATATATAACATATATACTGTAGAACATATATAACATAGTGGAGCAGCTCAATTAGAGTTACATACACTGTGTACACAATTATTAGACAAGTTATATTCCTGAGGATTTATTATTTTATTGAACAACTACAGTGCTCACAGTCAACCCAAAATGTAAATACATCTCAAACCTGAATAGTTAACAAAGTAAAAGTGAGGTCTTGGCTTTCTTTGGAGAATATATATGTGTGCACAATTTTTGGGCAAATATGGGTGTGCAGAATACCGGTAACTATCCAACTAAAAGAAAAACGAAAAGTTTCCTATCTCATTTGTCGATTTTCATCTGTTAAAGTGAGGAGAATAATAAACAAACAACTCAAAATTTACAACTAAACATTTCTGACATTTCAAATTAAAATAAGTGACCAATATAGCTACCATTCTTTTTAATAACAGTCATAAGCCTTCCATTCAGGGAGTCTGTCAGTTTCTTGATCTGTTGATGATTAACTTTTTGTGCAGCAGCAACCACAACCTCCCAGACATTGTTCAGAGAGATGTACTGTTTTCCTTCACTGTAAATCGACCATCTAAGAAGGGACCACAAGTTCTGAAAAGGCCTGAAAAGGCACACCTGATTCAATTAGTCAAAGGTGTAATGTGTAGTTGACTAATTTAATCAGTTGTGTCATTTCAGTATGAAAATAAAAAGCTGGCCTGTCTGGGGGTCCCCAAGGAGAGGTTTGGGAACCACTGGTCTAGATAATTGTGCGTGCACGCAATTCTTAAGAAGCCCTGATGGTGGAGCACTGATTCATCAATCTACCATGGCAAATAAGGGGAAAGAAAGAGCAGCGATGTTCACCATGACTGACCAGCGTTTGCTTCTCGACACATATGAAGAATTTAAACATATGATTACCAAAAAAGGGAATACCACAGCAATTAATCAAATAAGAGAGAAAGGCTGCCAAGAAAATGCTGATCGTCTAAATGCATAAGTAGCAACTAATTGGAAATGTACATTATTATATTTAATGAAAGTGAAATTAAATATTTTCCACAATACATCGACATGTGTGTGTGAATAATGACTGACTTGACAGCAGCAATTTAAGTGAAGAGAAAAGGACATGGCAGCAGGTGAAAATAAAAGATAAAAATATTGTTCAGAATGGTGAGTATAGTCTATGTAAGTACTGAAGCATAGCCAGCTTGATGTTACTACTGTCCAGTCTCATGTTCATTAATTGCTGCTGCCAAAAAGAATAGTGAGGTTACTGGAACTGGTGAGGGTCACCAACATCAGCTTTACTCCTGCAGAGGAGCTGGTATTACACATGAACAAAGGACCAACATCAACTTTACTCCTGTAGAGGAGCTGGTACTACACATGAACAAAGGACCAACATCAACTTTACTCCTGTAGAGGAGCTGCATTAGACATGAACAAAGGACCAACATCAACTTTACTCCTGTAGAGGAGCTGTATTAGACATGAACAAAGAACCAACATCAACTTTACTCCTGTAGAGGAGCTGTATTAGACATGAACAAAGAACCAACAT
>JACXGM010022695.1:6330-16664 GCA_016801145.1 Umbra pygmaea | reverse complement strand
GGGTGTGTATAACAAGTTGGGTGTGTATAACAAGTTTGGGTGTGTATAACAAGTTTGGTGTGTATAACAAGTTGGGTGTGTTATGATATTTTATAATCATTATAGTTTTGTTCAATCTGACGTGGTGTTATATGCAAGAAATTGTAAATCCTAGAGAGGTTTCTACTATAAGCCCTCAATGTTGTGTGAATTTTCCCCTATGGTATCGAAAATGGTATTGAATATCAAAATTTGTCCAGGTATTGTATAGAAATTTGAAATTCAGTATCATGATAACACTGGAATACATATACACATATACTGTACATATCACACACAGACACACATAAATATATTTATTTGTGTGTGTGTGTGTGTGTGTGTGTGTGTGTGTGTGTGTGTGTGTGTGTGATATGTACAGTATATGTATATATGTATTCTGGAGGAGGCTGTGTATGTGTTTTACTTACTTGTAAAGAATAAATAAATTATATATATATATATATATATATATATTTATTTATTTATTTATTTTTATTTATTCTTTATAAGTATTCATACAAAAACACATACACAGCCTCCTCCATAGTAACACAAAAACACACACTACATGACAGAATGGGCAATGGAAACGATAGAAGAGGGGAACAAGTGAGTGAGAGACATTGTAAAGGGCTGTCTTGACATATTTGTTATCTGGTATTGACGTTGTGTTCTGCCCAGTCAAACAGATCTGTGAAGGCCTGAGCTTCTCAAGGCTCCACTATTGCACTCTCATGAAAAAGTGAGCCCATGCACTCCAGAATTCTCCCCAAATGGATGGTAATGACAGAGGTCATAAACATACACAATCGTTTCCACTACAATCAGTATTTGCTGTCAGAACTGTGGCAGCTGGAGGGAGTATGGTTAATTAACGCAGTACGGTTCTGTTAAATATGTTTTCCTTGCAAATGCTTTATTTTCCACCTCCCCAGACTTCTTTCTAATAACATTGTTTTTAATTTTCCAGTCTCCTCTGAGAAGACCGATGATCATAAAACAAACAACAGAAAACCACAACACTGCTCCCACTATGACCTTCGACCTGGTAAATGTGCAGGAGGCAGGTAGCATGGGCCTAACTAGGACAGTGTCTATTCACTTCACAATCCCCTCTTATCTAGGGTGCTTGATCAATTGGTGTCCAATGAACTCATCACTGTGGCTCCCCTACATTGCTTTACCCCATGGACCCAATCAGGGAACAGTGCTTGGCAAAGCATTCTGCCAGCTTAGGAAGGAGCCTGCAATTGACCCGGATCTACAGCAGTCTACCGCACTGAACATAGGCTAGGTCCTGCTCAGACCACAATAGGTTTTAAAGAGAGTTAAATCTTCTATAGAAGACACCACAAACCAATCCTAAGGAAAACACTCATTACTGCCAATATAGGATACACCGATTTTAACAAGACAGAAATGCTAATGTGTTGCTCTCAAAATGTTTAATGTCACAGGGTTTGAAAGTTGCTACCAAACAATTGCAATACAGAATCTACTACATCTGTACTTATCCTGGATTAAAACCTAATTACGATATTTGAGAAATATTACATAATTATTACACTATCCTGCAGTTTAACACTAAAATAAGATGATAGTGAAGAAGAAAGTCATTGGTGTTCATATCCCTACATGTATGTAACAACTTAATTGTTAGAGAAAGAGAAAGTTAGCAAATAAAAACTGCAAGATGTTGAAACCATGGAATGGTAAATACTCATGTCTTTTTCTGCAATAAAAACAAAGAAAAAATCTGTCCAAGTCTGGTTTTAAGATTGAAAGTAACTATCTTTAAATTATGAGAATTTTGTATCACACATCAACACAAGCAAATAAACTTACATTACTGGAAAACCTCAAACACTGTGGATCAACTAGTCACTGCATCCAGAAAAGACATCCACCTTTACAACCAACAAACAGGTAATAAGAGCCACATGCATTCCAGATAACAACTGCCGTAAAGCTGTGTGGCAAATGTAAGAGCACCACAGATGGTGACTGACAGAACCGTTGTTATCTTCTCCAACGCCATCAAAAACCAGTCCTAACACCGAAGAACATCAAGGAGAAGCTGGATGCACCAGCTTACAACAGGCCAGCTGTGTTGTATGGTAGTGTGCATGGTGTCAAATTGCTTACTGAAGGAGATATCCAAAAGCACATTTGTGCACTGTTACACACACAAACTGAATCTAACATTTCAGCAACCCTCTGCAGGGAGGGTAAGTTTCCGCCCTCTTCTTGGGCTCAGCAAAATGACTCTATGCTCTCCCAGAGTCCATGAACAGACGGGTCCCCAGGCCACTGGGTACACGATAAAACGTCAAAAGCAGAAACATCAGTGCTGTGTGGGCGGACCGTGAGGCACTGGCCCTTCTGTATGGAGGACGTACGAGTAGAGCCGTGATGGGATGAGATCACCATCAGCAACACATATGGCCTCTTAATGAAGCTCATGCCAGAGGTAAAGTTTTTGTACAACATATTAAGAAACAAACCATTGAAGCAGCGGTAATCGCAGGACAACTCAACAACTTCAAGGTGAATATTCAAAACATTTGCGAGCGAACAGATGCACTGGCCACAGGACATGTTGATGCCAATGAACCAAAGCACAGAAACTTTCACTCTGCACCCCTGACGAATCTCTACTCATCAGCAAGTTGTGAAAGTGGCTATTTATTTGTAGCAAAGTCGATGAGCTGCTTGATTCTTTTCTCACCACAGAACTCCAGCGTGCCATCAAACTAAGGCCTGTAGGCAACATAGACCTGTCCACTCCCTACCAGCTTCCCAAGCTCACACAGGGAAGAAACTACTTTCTTTAATGAAATAACTCTACATCAATATCCTGAAAGAGGTGTCAGTGGTTCAGAGAGCAAAAGCTATAATTTTCTGCTCATATTAACCTGTTATATGTCTTGTGCTAGTGTTGGCTATTATTTACAATATTTCATGTACTTTACCATGCTTTGCAATGTCAGAATGACACATTTCTTTGTTTTGAATAGGCAATGTTTAGATTACACAAACATTTCTCTGAGGGGGCACTAATGTTGTGGGTCTTACACCATAATAATCCTCTGTGCATAGGTTTTTTGTCACACAACACACAAAATACCTAAAATTATCTCTCCTTCCTCAGAAAATGTAATTCATCTAATGTAACATTTATCTGAATTGCTGTTGCTGTCCATTTTAAGTGTTGTATACTGTACATGGTCTGCATTGCCTCAGTTCACTCTTGTCATGGGTCTTAACAAAAGTACTGCTTTTTTTTGCAATTAGGGCTTAGGGTTACAAGCAAATCAAATTGAACACAAGCCTTATGGACTTATTAAAGATAAATGTCATACTGATTGGGTGATCCTAGCTGATAAGCAAGGTGTTGTGGTGGTAACTGAATGGTCCTTAAAGGACAGTTCTTCTTTGTGCCTTTTCTGCCTCAACCAAAACTGTGAAAATGCAGATTAAAAAATCGACCTTTATTTGTGGTAGTAACAAATTATATATATGTAAGTGTAACAATTTAAAAAAGTACTGTCAACATATGTGTAAAATATAAGTAACAACAAGGGTGGATGGGCTAAAAGAATGAATTAGAAATTAATATATTTAAAAATAAAAATTTGTATTAGGTCAAGGAATTAACATTTTGAAATTGTGTATGGCATGTTTAGTAATGTTATGGGGATGATTCAATACCGTAACAGACACTTGATATTGGAGGTTCTGTGCCTTAAAGCATTATACATCCCACAATTTGAATTTCAATTATGCCATAACTATTTTTATTTATTAGTCATTCCATAGCAATTTCTGACTGTCAGACTTCCACTCACAGTTTGACAGATTAAAAGAATATATCAACATGCATTAGATTTACACTAGTGTTCCTGTTTCTCAATGTTCTTGCTTTGGATTATGATTCACTTAGCAAAATAAGATAAAAGGCATGGGAAAATGATTTAAAAGGATAAGTTACTTGTAGTGAATATCACAATGACACTGTGTCAGGCTGAAAAGACATGCAATCTGAAAGACATGCAAAAAACATATAGCAAAAAACAAATATTATATCCAAATAATGCACAAAGCGCTCATGATGAATTGTCTAATATGTTATCTAAATGCATTAGATTCAAAGCACCTGATTTATTATATCCCCTTCCATAGAAGTGCAGCTGTTGACAATCAAATACCTACACCATGAAAATGACGTGTGGAATGTCATTGTGATATTGACCATACATCAATTGTCATCCACAGCAAAAATTGATAGGCTAGTCCATTAAAGTGGCACAACGATCACATGATCACATCTGAATTCCCTTTTCAACAAAAACATCCCAAATCCTGCTACACAACCAAACCTCATTTTGATTGGGATTGTGTTTCACATCTGAGTCATGGCGATGTCACGTTTTTTAAGACGGTGTTTTTTCGAGGACCATTTTCATTTCAATGGTGTGGACACATGACAGCAGTGCACCTTTAAGACCATATCATTGTTAAACATTATGATTTGCTGTTGTTCCTGCACTGAATATTTAAACATTCAGAACAGATGCCAAGAATTAATGGCAGCCTTTACACAAAATTGACAGCGCACTCCATTGCATAAAGCAACTCCAGGGCTAAATAAGACAAGTCCAAACATGTCAGCTACGTATGACATTAACAAAGCAAAAAAATGAAACATTTTTGTATAAGAAGAAATTACATTCAATTGGTCAAACATGAGAAAGATGTGGTAGAAACAGCAGGCAATAAAACATTTACGTTTCAAATTAGACTTTCATGCAACAAATTGTGGAAGCAGTCAAGGGGTTTAAATACTTTAAGGCACCGGATCACAATATCTCCGCTTTGACAATACAAACATATACTTGCAGCCTATAAAGAAAGATTAGCACACACATCTTACTTATTTTTACTTACTAAAAATGCAAAGATAAGGATGGGGAAATTGAAATTGTCTCATCACCTGATAAGCTCTATTAAGTTGCAAATAAAATGTGACCATCTGTATTTGCCTCCGTTCATAGCAGGGAAACTGTTCAAAGTGGTGCAAAATGCCCTGATGGACAGACTCTACATTTTCCAAACATTTATCAGAAAAAGGACATGGCAACAAAATTGTTTTTGTTTTCAAATGTGGGCCTAATGAACAGTACATCTTATAATAGCACATGCAGCATGCACAAGCTCGTAGTAACACTAAACTAAATCAGAATACCCTGGAAGTGAAACGGTTTGACATAAGGTTTGGCAGTATCAGGAATTCCAATACATTCCTGTGCACTACTACTTACTATACACCAATCTGCCATAATATTATCAACACCTGCCTAGTAAATCCCCCTTTTGCCACCAAAACAGCCCTGACCCATCGAGGCATGGACTCCACTAGACCTCTGAAGGTGTGCTTTGGTATCTGGCACCAAGACATTACCAGATGATCCTTTAAGTCCTGTACGTTGCGAGATGGGGTCTCCGTGGATCAGACTTGTTTGTCCAGCACATCCCTCAGATGCTCAATTGGATTGAGGTCTAGTGAATTTGGAGGTCAAGTCAACACAGTAACCTTGTTGTTCGTCAAACCATTCCTGAACCATTTTTGCTTTTGTGGCAGGGTGCATAATCCTGCTAAAAGAGGCCCGATGGCATCAGGGAACACGGTTTCTTTATTTAATTACACCGTGGTACCGTTCTAATGCTCACATACCCATTGTAGGCACTTTCGCCAGTGGACTGGGGTCAGCATGGGCACCCAGACTAGTCTGCGTATACCCATATGCAACAAACTGCGATGCACTGCGTGTTGACACCTTTCTATCAGAGCCAGCATTCAGTTTTTCAGCAATTTGATTTACAGTAGCGTGTCTGTTGGATCAGACCACACGTGCGTCAATGAGCCTTGGCAGCCATGACCCTGTCGCCGGTTCACCGCTTTTCCTTCTTTGGCCAACTTTTGATAGGCACTTACCACTGCAGACTGGTAACACCCCACAAGAGCTGCAGTTTTGGAGACGCTCTGACCCAGTCATCTAGCCATCACAATTTGGCCCTTGTCAAAGTCACTCAAATCCTTACCCTTGCCCATTTTTCCTGCATCTAAAACATCTACTTTGAGGACAAATGTTCACCTGCTGCCTAATATATCCCACCCACTGACAGGTGTCACAATAACGAGATTAGCAGTTTTTTTCACTTCAACTGTCAGTTGGCATACAGTTATGGCTGATCGGTGTACATTATTATCAGCAGTAGCTAGTCGTTAAGTAAATGCTACCAAACGCTAACGTTTTTAGCTGCGACAGATTGCAATGTTTGCCACATTACTTCTTTGTAAATCTACTCAACTGATAATCATACTGTTGTTACTTTCAGTGACAGTGTCATGTGATCTGTGGTGTGTGTTAACACACAGCATAACGGTCAAGCCTAGTGTGACATCAATGAAAGAGCATCGCTAGTCAGGGAGACTAAGTCAAACCAGCTGATACTTTTATCTTTTAACCCATCAAACACGTGCAATTTTCTCCTACACTAGTAAGACTATGGGTAGCATTTTGTTTTTTCATTAACTTTCAAAATGCATTTGCAAAATGCGATTGTAGCTTCTATTAAGAAAGCAAACTTTGATTAAGTGTTCTGTGAAATATGCACACCTACCCCATTTGTTGCAGTCATTCTGAAATGTATTTAGTGGCACGCCCAGTAGTGCAGGAGTCTGAAGGCTCTCTCACAGCACCAAGCTACGCACCACTATGTAGGTTTGAGCTTTGACTGCCAACAGCCAACGAGTGGCTATGAATATACCGGTAACAGATGTTTTTATTTTTTGAGGTTTAGCAAAGTCTCTTAAAGCTTTCAGAAATATCACAATAACCTTTTCAACATCCCCCTAAATCACATAAAAATAATCCTATTCCTGACTGTAAAAGGGATATCCAATTTGTGTGGATTATTGCATACATTTACATTGTTACTGGGTTCAATAGCATTACTGTAATTGGATGATATCAGAAAAACAAACCATGCTGGCCAGGGTGATGTGCTCGCCTTTAAGCTTTCTGGATATTAACTAAGACAAACAGCAGTTGACAGAAGAACATAAACTTGATTGCATTTTGACTATTTGTTACCATACATTTTTACAATGTTAAAGGGTGTGGCTTCTTCCTATTGTTACCAAAACCAATATTTTATCAACATGGATATTATGTGCATTCAACAGTAGCCTACTTGTATGGTAGTTAAGTTAGAAAATAAACAGTAGCCTAGACTAAATAACAAAAAAATACTTACATGCTGTATATGAGAATGAATAAAAACAGTAATTAAACATAGAATAACTTTCAGTGACTTTGAAATTCCAAATATTTTTTTCCAATTGTGAAATAACTGATTATGCAACCACCAGAACACCTACTAATGACATCTTATAAACAACAGTAAATCAATACATCCCTCGCCCAGACTCTCAAACCCAGTGTAACTTTAACTAAATGAAACCGTAACATTACATGATCAACAATATCTGTAACTATTTTGCAGCCAACATTAATAATTAACGTGGTGGCAGCCAGCGGGACATAAATGATTACATTAATCAACTACCACAAGTTTGACAAACACTCATTCATCTTTTCATAACATATAGCGCTGAGTTAACCTTGTTCCTAGCTAAAGCAAGAAGCAAACTAACATTAGATGGCCAATGCTGAGCTAAACATGTTTGCTAACGTATCCGGGTGAATTTTCAGGTACCTGGTAAAATTTGATGTTTGAGCCAGAATCCTCTATCTTATACCACATATTTTGCATTCAGCGCTTCTTTTGTTTGGGCCTTGTATGATCTTTTTAAAGACAAAGCTTATGATGAATGGCACAGCAGCTGCTTTTGCGGTTGACATGTTTGTCGTCCTCTCTGTGGCCGCGCGCAGCAGATACCCACTTGTATTAGTACTTACCAGTTACGTAGGTTATAGGTTACGCAGGGAGGGGAATAGCATTCAGCTCATCAGACGATTCCTAAAAATAAAGATTGTTCACGAGCCCCGCATCTCGAGTCCGAGTAGAGTCTGAAGTATTTTGATGACAAGTCTCAATTAAAGTCTAAAGTCACTGTGTGTGCGACCTAAGTGCAAACCAAGTCCGAGTCTCAAACTCGAATCCCCATCTCTGGTTCACTGTACACCCACACAGACCATAATACATCACTGGGTATAACTGTGTTTCTTACATATTACCGTAATGTAATTTCTGCAACATATAAAGTCTTACCAGACATGGATTACTGTCCACAATATTTACATCTGTCTTAGAGAATTAAAAAGTGGGTGGAATAAAAGTATATACAAGATATTGAACTTGTTATTTGAGACAATTGCCCAGTGTTCGCAAGTTAAAATATTGTATTTGCCTACAATATATATTTCAGTATTTTAAATACATTTATTAAAAGTAATTTCTGTGATAATTTGTAAACTTTCCTTACCCTAATATGCATCACAGAAAACAAGCTATATTCATTGTATTTCAAGGACATCTTATTCCATTGGTTGATCAATAACTGACCAAAGTTTGCACTGGACAATGTTAAATTATATGGAAGAAGGCCAAACAGGCAACGTAGCATGCTTTTTCCAGTGACAAAAATTCCGCTATGGAAAATAATTTGCCTGCTCATATTCCAACCCTTGATAAGCGCCAGAACCATCTCTGGGGACGCACACACACCCAGGCAAATAAATAGTGCAAATGCATACATCCTTCTCTCTCTAGCTTTCTTCCTCTCCTTTCATTCTTTCCTTCTCTCTATGTATCAACTAATTTCAAGGGCAGCACACATGACTAGTATAGAAAGAACAGCAGGGACTATTGTCCTTAGCAAATACCAACAACAACAACAACAGCATGCTTCTAGCCGTGTCAGATAATTACAGACAGAATTAGTGCCCTACTGTAGGAATGTGGTGCTTTTTTGGATGCAGATATCTGTAGTCCCCCATTAGACCATAAACCGACCAATCAGCAGAGCATCTGTTCATGGTACTTAACCTCATGGAGAGGGAAGCACAAACGTCTTTGTACTAAGCACGATGCCCACTTCACCAACTGGTTACCAAAGTCTGAAGAGCGTAATTATAGAAAACCCAATACAAGATCTTAAAGTCGGCCTCACCTTGAAGAGAAAGTAGACTAGCATAGCAAAGTTACAATTGTTGCGCATCAGTCCGGGGCTGCTATAGGCTTCAATTGGTTTTGTCTAAGCTGAGGTTGTGTGGTATTGTACCGTACTACTGTAATTAATTCACATTGGACTTGTGGAAAATCTCAAGATAAAAACAATCGGAAGATATTAATATGATATCTTCAATTAGACTATTTCTTTACCTACAGTATAAAAGGTGAATGCTTTGTCAAGGTTGATGAGAAGTTTGTTATGATAACCCACCAGCTGTTTTATTCTAAATCCCTTTTTAGTGTAGACATTCGCTGCTTTCAATCCTTCACATTTACATGAGTTATCTTTCCGTACTGTTAAATCACTTTGAAATAATGATGTTGTAATGTGTTCATTTTCCTGTTATGGTGAATAAAAAGTTGGCTAGTCAAAACACTGTCAAAATATTTTGTCTAGATAAAGCAATCCATTAACAATTTCAAAAGAATATAACAGCATACTTTGATTCTTAATTAAGTTACTGCTCTGTGCCATTGAAATCATATCAAAAGTTATTTCTTTGTTCAATAAAAAAACTGAAGGCACATTCCTTTGCCCTGATCACAGTCAATACATACAAATGCCTACATTTAGATAAGAACTATGTACCATAGTGACATTTAACCCTTTTATGTCCTCGAAAAAACCCATTGTGTGCTCTACCAAGCGGTTGAGTCGAACATTAAAGGGTTAACAAAGAAAAAAAATGATTGCAACAGAAATTCTCTGGAATTACGTTCTCAGGGAACGACTTTCAAAACTTGAATTATGTTATATGCTAACATGTTTTGATTTTTAAAAATACTTTACATCTTCACATTTTATAATTAAACTATATCGGGCTTTCCATACATTCTATAGAGCTTTGAATTGCATTAAAAGTTTATGGTTAGTCTAAAGGTTAGTGTAAAGGTTAATGTAAAGGTTAGTGTAAAGGTTAATGTAAAGGTTAGTGTAAAGGTTAATGTAAAGGTTAATGTAAAGGTTAGTGTAAAGGTTAATGTAAAGGTTAATGTAAAGGTTAATGTAAAGGTTAGTGTAAAGGTTAGTGTAAAGGTTAGTGTAAAGGTTA
>JACXGM010022694.1:0-16579 GCA_016801145.1 Umbra pygmaea | reverse complement strand
AGAGACACAGAGAGGGAAAGAGGGAGAGTGTAGAGAGAAAAGAGAGACAGAGACACAGAGAGGGGGATAGAGAGTGTGTGTAGAGAGCAAGAGGGACAGAGACACAGAGAGGAAGAGAGGGAGAGTGTAGAGAGAAAAGAGAGACAGAGACACAGAGAGGGAGAGAGAGAGTGTGTGTAGAGAGAAAAGAGAGACAGAGACACAGAGAGGAAGAGAGAGAGTGTGTGTAGAGAGAAAAGAGAGACAGAGACACAGAGAGGAAGAGAGAGAGTGTGTGTAGAGAGAAAAGAGAGACAGAGACACAGAGAGGAAGAGAGAGAGTGTGTGTAGAGAGAAAAGAGAGACAGAGACACAGAGAGGAAGAGAGAGAGTGTGTAGAGAGAAAAGAGAGACAGAGACACAAAGAGGGAGAGAGAGAGAGAGCATCTTAATGCCTGTGATCCTTTTTGTTGTGTGAGTGTGCTGCACCCTACCTGCTTAAGATCATATAAATCACACTAGCTGCCACGAACCTGTCAGCCTGTCAGCCACTCAGATACCTGATGGATTTA
The DNA here is from genome assembly GCA_016801145.1 of Umbra pygmaea. Lineage (NCBI taxonomy): Eukaryota > Metazoa > Chordata > Actinopteri > Esociformes > Umbridae > Umbra > Umbra pygmaea. Next base: position 16,028 of record JACXGM010022694.1, on the reverse strand, counting down.
ATATACATAATTGAAAATATACATTCCATTCAGTCAACATCACGTTTTTCCATCTTGACTATGTACCGATATTATTAGCACTTTAGTGATTTTATTTTACAGCAACTGCATATTAATCAAATAGCTGTCATCCACATTGAGCGAGTAGTAAATATTAAACATGAATACAGATGCCAGATTCAAATACCTTTGGCCGGTTTCTCTGACATAGACTGTACCTTGTGTTGACTGAAAATCAATACCACGTAATGGTCATTCTCAGTTGAATCTTAGCCCACCAAAATGTGAAAAGTGCTTTATGGCTAACATTGATGTGGGCAATAGAATACAGCAAAAATCGTGTTTGCTAAAATATAAATGTGAGGTTACATCACTGCTTACTAGGTAATATATTTGAGGTTAATTTCAGGGCGTTGAAAAAGCAAATTCAGCAAAATCCAGTTTTCCTTCCATCTCCATCCCTGTGTTCTTGTATCTTGCTGTTCCTGTATCTTCAATCTCACCGCAGTGTAAATATGAACGCCTGTGTGTTGTTACTCTGCTGCATGTCAGAAGGGATGAAAAAAGGGATACATAAAAAATAATTTCCTTTGTAGAATAATGTTTGTGTGTTAGTTTGTGTGGTTTGTGTGTGACTGTGTGTGTTTCTAATTATTTGTGGTTGACAGAAGAGTTATTTTTTAGGCTTGTGTTTGGAGGAAAGGTTCTACTGTGAGGGTTGTGCATTATGTGCATAAGAGGGAGAAAGAGGGAGAAGGAACAAGGGGGCGAGGTGTGCGTTTTGGAGCTTTGTGTGTGTTTGTGTGCGCATTGGTGCCTGTATGTGCATGCGTGTCTTGTTGGTCTGTGTCACTCTCAACATCAGACAGGAGGCGTGTTCAAAGTGTTCCTCTGATAAATGTTTGCAGGCATAAACAGGGCATGCACAATGCAATGAAAGATCTACGGCAATGTTGACATGTCAGCCAGGATTACTGCACACTCCATAACTTTGAGCCTGTGCGAATGTGTGCGTGTAGGTGTGCGCGTGTGTCGTGCTCTTGTACATGACAAAGGGAATAAGGCGCTAGCATAAAGCTGCTAGCTAAGCCCACTCTCACTTTTGAAGTGGGGAATTTAATAATTTATATGGAGTGGCTGCCGAGCTGACATCTTGAGGTGCTTTCTTTAGCTTCAGAGTATGTGGTGATCACATTCTACTGTGCCAGCCACATTCAACGCGAGTAGGCTTTGCTACAGTTTGTCTGAACCTGCTCAGAAATGTGTTCACAGTACTGTACGTCTTTCAAATCAGCACTGGAGAATACTGTGAAACAACAACAAAACTCAAAAGCATCAATATCTGCATCCCCAATTAATTTAAGTCGATAGAGTTTAAATGGTTACTATGCAAAATTATGTTTTGTCAGTAAAACATGAAGAGTTGAGTCATTCACTCAGTGAATGATTGTGGTAGTTTTTTGTCTTACAGGAAGGTTATACTATGATGTTATATTTGGTCATGTATCAGTATGGCAAAAGTATTTTCTCTTTAGAGGGCCTTAGAAATTGTTTTCGGTAAAGTGAAAGGAGCTTCTTCCACTTTATAGGATAAAGAATATTTTGAACAGGAGGGATCATGTCTGTCAAACTGAGACTGACAGTAAGTTCATTTATTTCTAAATTTTTCTCCCATCCCAATTCCCACTAACCCTGCCTTGTCGGCAGCTCCGCAACTCCTTGGACAGATCTGTGGGATGACTGGCATGGTTCAGATGATTACGTTCACCAGCTCTACTTCCGTGATTGAATTTACAGGTGCCCGATCTGCACACAATGAGTCACTTGTGTTAAGACGTGAAGCGAGAGGAATTATACTCCATGTTTTTTATTTTGGTCAGGTCCTCAGGTTTGGCATAGTGGTATTTCAGTGACAAAGTTATACGTGCGGATATCATGGATTTGTCATAGGTTTGGAAACCAATTTTAGCCAATGAAATTGTAGAAATCTCAGACCCCATTTTATAACAAAAAATATTATGCCTATATAGTTTTAATAACCCAATGGTGTTGTGGGTCTGATTGGGTGACACAAGGGTTAATCAGCCCGATTAGAGAGCATGGATATTAGAAGTGTATGGTTATGTGAATAGCCCTGTCCTGTCACCTTAAGAAGCAACGATGAGTTAATGGCAATGAAGCATTCAATTCAAATATGTCATATATTTCTCATAAAATCTTAATCACAATAATTAATGCCACTCTGGTCTATTTTCATAACATATGATAAACACCCCATAATTGTCACACTTAATTATTATATTTACTATGTAGTGAACATTATTTATATCCTAATCTGTAATTACTCCACTCTTACTGAATACTAGCTAATTGTGTATAATTCCCCATGTGCCAGTATTGATATTTGAGTACAGTAATTCACTCCCTGCAGTTAATCTCCTTGCTGTTTTGCTGGAGTAACACTTTGTTTATCCATTGGCTCTGCAGCAAAACCATAGACATTTACTTTGGCCCTATAGCCTGGTTATCTATGGCTGCAGTACGTTTTTGATGACATTTGCTCTATCCAGACCTTGGCTTCAATAGTGTTTCTCTTCGCCAGGCAAGCTCAATAAACAGCAACTACAGTGGAATGCAAAAGGATTTCAACCCAGGTTGTATTTTGCTGCAAAGAGTTATGGTCCACAATGCTCTTGTGTCTCACCCTGGAGCTGCGCTGATATAATGGGGTCACGCAGAGGTCGTGTTGATGACACAGCGAGTGCATCTGTCATAATTTGACTTGGCCCCACCTTTGGACTCCAGGCTGGAGGAGAGGAACTGAAGACCTGTCTCACTTGTCGCGTTGAGCTGACCCTTGAAGGCAAATTACATTTCAGACAATAGGAGCAAACTCCGACTATGGAAAACAACACAGGAGCCTTCACTGTTGTTTCTAATCTAACAGTCCTGTGACACGGCCAAATTTGTGATCTCACTCCGAGATTGAGGTCACAGTGCACACGGCTTACTTAGCTAGAGGCTGGGCTCGAGGTAGAGTCAGGGCCAGGGGCAAAGGAGGGTTGTGTTGGCAGGAAGAACCTTGCCACGTCAGCCTGTCAGCCTGTCTAGGAGCTAGTGCGGTGTCCTGTCCTGGACAGGATGCGCTTCTTACTTTCTTGCTCTGGCTGTCTCTTTATCTCTCTCTCAATTTATTTATTTATTTGTCTCAATATCATTTCTTGTCTCCACCTCTGTGTTCCTTTCTTTGTAAATTTAGTAGGTGCTTTATTTGTATGAATTCATTGTTGCCATAATTGCCTACGCAAACATGTTTAGGCAGCAATTATACTGTAAATCAACAAAATAGGAGAACAATTAACATGGAAAATAAATCAAGAAATCAGAAATGAAATGTACAATGCTTATGTGTGACATTGTGGGAGCTATTGACAAAGACAATCAGCTGCAATGTGATTATGTTTTCTCCTAGCAGATGTTTCCTTAAAAGTTAAAACAATACTGCAACTTTGTTTTGTCCCTCTGTTTCTTTTGCTGTCTATTTCTCTCACTCTTTTTTCCGTCACTATCTCTCATTCTCTCTCGCTCCCTTCCATCCTCTACCCCTCCCGCTGCATAGCAGATAGAGTGTATTTGTATCCGCTTCTATCTGTCCCATCACGCTGTTCGGTGGAATGAGGTTATTTACTTTGAAGCTCTTTGTAGCACATTGCAGCTCGCTTTACTCCATAATGGTCTTTACCGGTGGCTTCAGTGACTCGGCTGTGAACTGTAATGACTTGAAATCACGTTGAGCACTGCTGGATGGACACACACCCTGCCGTGATATGATGCACAGGGCGGTAATGTCCCCTTGTACTGGAGAAGCCAGCCAGACACCCCTTTATTTCAGCATTAAAATCCCGACCCCTTATCTCTCACCTCGGGTCTAGTAAAAAAAAACATGGTTGACCTTATTCCCACTGTCCAAATACATTTCTACGACCTCTTCGACCCCTGGCTCCATTCTATCATGGTGTGTTATATCAGCTGTACCCTTCAGTCATTACGTGCCAGACAACTGTAATGGGGTAGGGGGGGCGGTGTCAGCCTTGTTTTGTGACACCATTCCTTCATTGGATTTTGACTTGATGCCACTATCGTTCAGTCAGCATAGGTTGGTTATTCCCTAAAGAGGTCAGACAGGTGTTGTGTGTATGTGTGTTACCGAGCCACGACGCTTCAAGCAGTTGACCGCCTGAACCCTCGGCGTCAACGAGAGACTGTTATTAACAAGAGAGAGCTTTCTGCCTGCAGGCGTTTACAACCGTGCAAATGCCAAGTTCATCTCGGCAAGAAGGGAGGAAAAAAGTTGTTTCACTTCCTGCTCTGTGTGCAACAGCATCTAAAGTAACGGACTTGTTTCTAGCTAAATGCACAGCCATTTTTTGTTAATATGAGCATATCTTAACTGAGGTACAGTATGAATTTGACGAGGCCATCTTCATGGGATTAACGGCCGGCTTAGCGTTTACTCATCCGTTTCCTTAGAAGGAATAAGTAGAACGCTGGCCATGTAAACAGCAGGCTGCGGTGAGAGAGACGATGTGTGTGCGAGCATGCGTTTGATGGAGAGAGCAAGGAGAGGGAGAAGGAGAGGGACAGACAGAGGGAGGTGTTTAGAGTGAGAGAGAGATGAGATACAAAACGCACAGTGGATATGGCAACAACACTAATAAAGCAGTATGCATCATGAAACATAGAGTACTTCAAAATGCGTGGGGTTGTTATTATCCAATGGCCTTTTAGCCTTTTAATAACATAATGATCCAAGATTATTAAAATATACAGCATATATTGCCGATTATGAAATCGTAGAACTGACCACTTCAAAGGACAACCTTCTCATTTCATGAATTATTTTTTCTGAGAATCTCTACCTGCTGAAAAGGTTTCTTTACTGGACTTGAAAGAACACTTTATAGTACTGTCCTTGAGCTCAGCTTAAAGTTCAATGAGCCTTTTTTTCATTTGCTTTTCAAGATCTTTCAAAGAATTTCTTGGATAAAGATATGTATTCATTTATTGGCCTATATACAGTACATAGGATGGCTAACCTAAAGTAGCATGTGTGAAAGAAACACCTATGGAAGGATATGAAATGCACGAACGCATCTGGCCATGCGCGATGTGTGAATTTAAGATCTTGCTAAATACCTGCAGACTCTTAAACCATGAATATCTGTGGTGAATAAATATATTTCTTCTAATTTCAGATGCTCTCCAAGCCATTGTGAACATGGGGGAAGATGTAGCCAGTCTTGGAGTACATTTCACTGCAACTGTTCAAGCACAGGTTACAGCGGAGCCACCTGTCACAGCTGTAAGAATCTCTTGTGTGTCGCCGAAAAACCAAACACAATGTTTTTTTACAACTGAAGAATTCTACATATTTCAAAATGTGCTGGAAGCAGAAGAATAACTCCAAACAGGGAAAGATGTACTTGAATGTGTTTGTTTCTTATAAATACATCTTAACAGTCCATTGCATTCAAGGTCAAACGCCATATCTGTGATCTAGCAGTCATCTGAGTGCCAGACCCTCTTGACAAAGCCTCACCATTGATAAGGATTAGGACAGATCCTATAATGATGTGAGAGCCGGGCTTGTCTTTTTTCCTGATTCCACGTGGTGTCATCATAAATTGTGTGAAAGGAGATTGGGACGTGAAATTAAGCCACTTGTCCGTCAAACATAATCGCCTCGCCATTTAACATTTTCACACTTGAGTTGCGCTGAAAGAACGTCGGCGGAGACAAAGACAAGGCCATCAGTGGTTTTCAGTGTCTGAATGATTAGATTTTAACTAAAGCTAAGATCAACTCAGGTAAGAGGAAAATATGAGATATACTAGGTTAGACAATCGTAAATACGTGAGTTATTCTGTTTTGCCTTAAATTTACATGTGAGTAATTTAGCACATGCTCTTATCCAAAGCAACCTACAGGACCAATTTGCTTTAATGATTTTTTTTATTACTTTGTAATGTCTGGGTTTTGAACCAGAAACCTTTCGCTTACAGGCCCAACACTGTTACCTTCAGGCTATTAGCCATCCTGTGAATGCCACTCTTACATGCATCTTTAAGAAATGTTTGATAGAAAACACATTTAAAATTGTACAGAATGAACCAACTCAAACCTTCCTCACTGTGCAGGTATCTTGTCTTGCTCCATAAAGGTCTTTATTCCAGGTCAGTGTGTTCTAGTTACACGAGGGTTTTCATAGCATTGTTTAGTAGGGCTCACAACAGGAGAACACATTTTGTTCCTGCCCAGCACTTACCCTTGATTCAACTAATTATCTAATCATCAAGCTGTTGGTGTGTGGGTGTGGGTGCGTGATTCTGAGTGTTTTGTGTGTGTGTGCTAGTTGAGAACAAAATATTGCCTGAGGAATTTGGTTCATTGGGCCCCAGTAGAGAGAGTAGGTGGGGGTGGGCTGGTGGTGGTACTGTAGGAAATTCTTCAGCATAGAAAAACACTCACCTGGATACAGCCTTCTGTTAACACTGTTATTGTTATGGTTATTCATTATTTATCATTCAGCCAGACCCAATAGCCATTAACTGGGCTATTTAGAAGAGTATGAACTGGGAAAGTTTGTATTCCGTAAATAGTGCACTTTTTTTTGACTGGGGCTCATAGGGCTCTGGATACAAGTAGTGCAATATTCAGGGATTAGGGGGCTGTTTAGGATGTATTTAGAGAAACAGAAACATCTGCAATGGCGGGCCCTCCCTTTCTTGGGGAAACCAGCTAGAACCCTTTAATCTACTGTAGCTTGCAATGGTGTTTCTGTGCGTTTCCTTTCACATATTGATGGTAAGCACATAAATAATGTAACAACATCCGCAACAACAAAACAGAACACACTGCTGGCACAAACGCGTATATACACGCACGCACTAACTACATCAACAGAGCTGAACAGACTGCTGCCTGGCACACAAAGAAGAGATTTTGAGGCCCAATACAAAGAATTTTATTTTCTGTTATGCATCAATGGCAGAGAAACTCTTTTGGCAAACACTGACATGTCTATGTACAATAGTCCCTTGGAATATAAAATGTTGTTTTGTTTGCTTTGCGTAGTATGTGTGGGTTGTATTGGCACGTCCAACATACTTTTGAGTCTTGGATTAGACTTTATACGTTTCTTTTTCTTTTCTGCACTGTGCTTATTGTCTGTTTTCTGTGAGTTATTTATTCATTCACAAAACTAAATGCATTATGAATTATCACTGGATTGTTGTTGCCACCCAATTTTATTTTCCATGGAAGTCAGATGTGAGCATACATAAAAACTCAGAGGTGCTCAGACAAAAAATCCATAATGAGATATATATGGATCACATTCTAGAACTTTTATGCAACATACTAACTTGCTATCACGAACAGGTGTTGATGTATAGAGAAAGGGAGACCGAAGGCAATTAGGTGGTTGATTTGATAAAGATTTAACTACTTAGGGATCGCTATCCCGCCGGCGGGAGATGTTGCCCCCCACCACCCCCAAAGATTGGACTACAATCACAGATCACAAGTCCAATTTCTAGGTTATATATACAAGTCTTATATGTCCAGAAAGCTTAAAATCTCAGAAGTCTATCTAATGTCTCTGTTTTACTTTAGCTATAATAGAAATAAACATTAAGGGCCCTATCTTACACCCAGCGCAATTTACTTTTTACACAAACGCATGTATCATTCCTATCTTACACCCGACGCATATGGGACTTTTCCCTCCACAGACGCGCGTCGGTAAATTAGGGAATGAACTTGCGTTCGTTTGGGCGGTTCAGCGAAAAGAAGAGGCGTGTTCCGGCGCAAACGTTCCCTGGTGCTATCTAACAGTCCCCGAAAACAATTCCGCCACTGACCAGGAAAAACCTGGTTTAAAGTCAGTGGCATGTTAGTCATATGCTATTTTAAGGGCGCATGCTTAGCCATAATGTAGCATGTGCACAACGCGCATACACTTTGCTCCTCTCATCTACACAAATGCAGCAGTTCTTTATTATTGCAATACATAATTAGAAGGAAAAATGTTACCACACGAGGATGTCATGTGGTGTCCAAAAATGTGAAAAATAGGTATACATCTAGTGTACACATTTACTCAAATTATTCATAATGAATTATATACACTGATATACATCAACCTCAAGGGAACCCATTCCATCAACAAGTATACACACGTAATTTGCGATGCTAATAGTAAAATCACCCATGTCTTCACTCAGAATAACTCAGGCTCAAGCCATGACTCATTTATGGCAAATTTGGATGGGTGGCTGTGAAGGGGACATAGGCTATCCATTAAAGACATGGTTAATGATGACACAATATATGATGCCAGCAAGTGCGTAAAATGCTGTTTAATCAAAAACACACACAAACACGCAGTGTAGCCTTATTGAACGAACATTTGGCACACTGAAAATGCGCGTCAGGTGTTTAGAACAGGTACACTACTCAAGTCGCAGCATTCTTTGTGGCTTTTTGTAGTTTACACAACATTTCCATGAATCATGGATGTGTTGATGACATTATTTAGGAAATATTAGAGGACTTCAGGAGACGTGATGTTGAAATGCGTGCCAGCCACTTAAATGCCCAGAAATGCATAACGGGAGTGGAAAGCTTATTTGACAGAAGAGTAATCTCTGTCTAATGTTAGACTACATTGCAAAAATATTACCATGAATTCATAACCTCGTGATTCAGTGAGAGTGAGTCCAAAACATCGGAAAGTAGGCTATGTCTTGTGACATTTCTTTATTTACATTTTGTAAAAAGAAAAATCAATAGAAAATCGCCAATAAAATAGCAATCCGCCATGGAATAAGCGCGCCTGCTCTTAAGTGGAATGTGAGATGACGATCTGATTGGTTTATTGCACGTTACGCCCAAACTACACCTATGACTAATGAAGCTACTTTAGACCTACCCATTTTAGATATGCGTCGGGTGCAAGAATCATTTATCCCGCCGGTAAAATAGCAACAGCGCCCGGGACCCACCCACAATGTAACTTGCGTTTCGCGTTTGATACTTGCGTTTCAGATCTTTAAAATAGGGCCCTAAACCTCATTATGTGAGCTACAAGTCTTGTACACAAGTGCCTCAAAAAATATAGAAGGTGGTTTGAAATCAAAGCTCACAAACTAAATTATTAGGTTATATATACATGTCTTATATCTTTACAAAGCTTAGAAACTCATGGATTTACCTAATGTCTTGATTTTACATTAGCTATAACAACAAGATAATTAGCCAGCATAATGTGAAATGTGCTCCTGGTCCAAAAACAAATCTTTTTTCTTTCCTCTAAGAAAGATAAGGGGTTATACTATCACTGCTCACAAGTTCAATTTTGAGGTTATATATACATGTCTTATAGCTTTACAAAGCTTAAAAACTCAGCAATCTAATCAATGTTTCCGTTTTACAACAGCTATAGAAACGAGATAATTATGATTACTAATTCGATGTGCATGACAACTAAAAACAATGATTAGCTTGTACACACAGGCGGCCGGTTTGTAGCTCAAATAGAATCAAATGTCAAAAAGAAAACACACCTCACAACCTCAATTTTTAAGTTTTATATACATGTTTGATATCTCTACAAAGCTTAAAAACTCTAGTCAATGACATCTAGATTTCAATGACATTGAAATCTAGTCAATGTCTCCGTTTTGCAATAGCTAGATAAATTAGATAATTAGCCGGCATAACCTGAGATGTGCTCCTGTTCCAAAAACAAATCTTTTTTCTTTCCTCTAAGAAAGATAAGGGGTTATACTATCACTGCTCACAACTTAAATTTTTAGTTTGTATATACATGTCCTATATATCTTTACAAAGCTTAAAAACTCAGCAATCTAGTCTATTTCTCCGTTTTACAATAGCTATAGAAACAAGATAATTATTAGTACTAATTGGACGTGCATGCAAACCAAAAACAGCTATTAGCTTGCTAGCAGTTTCGAAATATAGCAGGCCAGAGTGGGAAAATAGCATATTGTAATTAAATTAGTACTTACAGTCAATAATCTTTCTTTTTTATCATCAAACAGTACCAGTAATGACATAGAGTATAGTTTTCCCAGGTAAAATACATCTTATTATGTGGAAATGATTAGTTTATTACCATCCATGTATTGCTCTAGCCACAGCAGGCTGTGAACCACAGCAGGTTCATAAATAATGGGACAAGCTTCCGAAACAGTAACCATTTGAAATGTACTGTTAACCTCTCAGATTTCATGATTTTTGTAGTCCTTATGAAACAGAGATGTCAAAAATGACCAGGATCATCAATATTAACCTAAATTTGCCAAAGATACTTTTTTGTTTGTTTTAAATATACATTTGTTTTAAATATACATTTACATTTAACCCTATAGCTGATTGGCGGTTAACTGTATAATTCAAAACATTTTGACCAATGTTGTAAGCCCCTGGGAAACATGATTTATAGTATTTACAGGACCCTATCTTAATTTATTACTTTGTAGTTGTCTTTCAAAGAGGATGTAGAAAAATAAAAACAGAAAAGTGAATTTTTTTCTTTAATCTTGTGCCATATTCACTGTGTATATACAATCAAAATAAATTGTATATATCCAAAAAATTTAAAGTCTTTCCTTTATGAATATACTGACTTCAGGTCCAGTGTAATAATAGTTTAACTTTAAGTATGATTTTTAGGCTGAATTTGACAAATCGGAGGCGAGGCTTAACAGGTTAATAGGCATACGTCCAGGAAATGTACACTTCTAATATTCATTGCATGTGACATGAACTGTGAGTTGCACAACGGTATATAGACTTTCCAAAAATATAATGTGGTTTATAGTGGCACGGAACGCTAAGAGAAAACTATAAAGAGTGTACGCATACAAAAAACAGGACTACAATCTTCTCACAAAATCTCTGGACCGCAGCAAACCCAAACGCAATCGATAATTACCTGCTGACAATATAATAATGAATCGCACCAGTCTCTGCTCCACTGAGCGTCAAATATGGTTGACAGGAGACCGGCTGGGAACGATTACTCATAGCCTGATCTCTCAATCAACCCAATCAGGCACAGTAGAACAGGGAGTGGCGCACACTTAACAACTATACAAAAACATAACATGAAATAGCAGAAAATGACAGAGCAATGCCCTGGCCACAATATCAGGAAAACTACAATAAAATGAATACAAAAACACAAATATACATGGAGTCCATATCTCAAGTTCATGGAACTGTTTACACTTGCAAATTTCAACTACATCTTTTTTTTAATTTAAGGGGAATATTGGCAAATACATTTTTCCCCTTTGAAAGCTGTATCTGTTCATAAATCACTTGAATAGGCAGAGAAGTAGGCCGTTTTCACATTAAGGGTGAGATGGGTTGAGCTAGCTAAAAGGATTATATCGCTATTCCCCCTACTAATGCGCTAGGTGGAACTAATGAATATCTTCATAAAATATACATTTTCTGTGTTACCACGAAAATGTAATTGTGTCGAGTTCACCTTTAAGCTTTGTCACTTCGGCAACCCATTGCAGGTGCAGGATGATTGCCAGCATGTGTCGCCAAATCTGATTCTTATTACACTGCTCATTCAACATATGATGCCCTTAGTCAGTATGATATATGGTAAGGTTACACATTTACCAACTACTGTATACAACTCTAATTGAATTAACAGGTGCCTAACCTGCACAAAAGGAGTTGCTGTAGAGCTACATGTTGTGGTATTTGTGCCCATTTGCTTAACCCACCTACCCCGGGCCAGCCCTGTATCGCTTGTGCTGCCCCTAGCAGAGCAGCTGGGCATAGCAGAAATGACATCTCCTGTATATGAATCCTGGCCATCTAATATAGACACCTAAAAGCTATTGGACAAGGCCAAGGTTATTGTCACATGCCCTAGAGATACATGTTATTGCATGTACAGTGAACATCTTCTGCCACATCTCCAGCAATGCTGTAATAACAAAAGGTTTCAAGAGAAACGCAATGTTTAAAAATAAAGGTGGTAATTTTTAGTAATTTTTTAGAGTAAGATCTCAAATACAGTCTGTTCATATATTGTCACCCTTGATGAAGATTAGTATGAAAGCTGCAATTGTGGAGGTGACAGAATTATCTATTATTTAATCAGCTTCACATACTGTGCCACATTAGCAAGATAAGGTAAAATGTCACCATAAGATTCAGTGTTTATTTTAATAGACTGCTGTTACGGTGATGGTTCTCTTTTTGAAATGGAGCAGCAGACGGTTTGTGGTAGGAGTAAGTAACTGACAAGTCGCTGGTTAGAACCCCTATTGAATAATGAGAACATTGTTGTTAGTAACTATCAGTAGAAGTACAACCATCCCCAGTTTAGTGTTAACCACAGGCTACACCAGCTCAGGATTGGGTAGATTAATTTTCAAAAGTAATCAGATTACAGTAATCTGATTACTTTTAACATTTCTAAAAGTCAACCGATTACTGTAATCTGATTACTTTTGAAAAGTTACTTTACCCAACTCTGCCCATGCTCAACAGGCAGAGTCCAGGCATGTCTGAATACAGACCTACGTCAGCAGCATACCCTGTGTCGCAATTCTGGTTTGCCACCCAAACTAAGCAGAATTCTTCCACTTGGACCTTTTAGCCCTATTGGAGAAAAAGTGTGTGGATGGACCTTCTAATATAGCATTTTAGTATTCTTAGTACAGCATTAGCGTAGTGTACACCATGACTGAGACAGGAAACCCTAATATAAACGTCTGGTGTTTTTCATATGGGGTGCCAGCTACACTGCAATAAATCCTGTCTTAAAAATATTGTTCCATTGGCAAAAAGTATATTTATCTTGAATTCAGGTAAAAAAAAAAAAAAATAAGACATATTTACTTAACAAGCTATATTTGTATTAGATAATAATATTGTTTTTAGTAGATATGCCTTGTTTCATTGGCAGATTATTTTACTTATTACAAGCAAGAAATACCTTTTATTCATAGTTTTTTTTACTGATTTTGTAGTGTCATTTTTTGCAGTGTAGCTTAGTAAACCAATTCATCTGGAAGAAAGCTTGTTAGATCAAATCCCAAGCAGGCAACAAAAAGTCAACCAGACCCTGATCAAATAAAGTTTTAGAATCCAGCCACACAACTGTATAATGTATAATAAAATGAAACATCACACCAACTGAAGTGTCATGCTGACGAGAAACCCCTGAGCAAAGATTCCAGCAAGCCTGCAAGAGGGAAAGATGGAGATCTCACCCTGTCACCACTCAACAATGCCTCTTAGAGAGGTTTATGATGAATTAATGCTTCCAGCCAAAAAGGAATGCACATGGCTTAGATTACATCAGTTTGATTTCTTTTCGGGTGGGGGCTTTGTATTTCGTCAAGGAGGATTTCGGCACATTCTTTCTTTTTAGCTTTTTTCATTTCTACTGGAAGACTGTATGCTGTGATTGTTATTTCACTATTTTCTTTGATAGTATTTATTTAATATTCCAGAAGCTTTTTATTATTTTTGAAAGCATCTTTGGTTTACAGATTGTTTATTTACCTATGACTTAGACTTTCGCACAGTGCTGAATGTGTGCACAGCATGTTCGATTTGGTGAATCTAATGTTTCAAAGTGCCAAGTGAAGTATATCCCAGCTTATAGACTCTGTTAGGAAAGGGCTGGGTCTCATTTCTTGACAAACTAAGCGCATTATGGTGTGGCCACTTGCTCAGCCACTGACTAAAATGTTAACAGCTCTTAAATTCTTGCTTTTTCTGTTCTTGCGGATAAATGCCAAAATCTACTGGGACCTTGGCTGCCAAGGCAACCTGTTCTGAAGGGGCATACATAATATAAGTCTGGGACACGTAATGTTGTATAATATGATGCCCTGAAGAAGAGACCCTGTGGGGGAAGGAAGCAACCTCTGCAGTAAACAAACTTAAACTTTACATGAAATATATTTATATAATTACTCTAATTTAAATGTTGTAATTTATTTACATTTTCAGACATTTTAGTTAGGCAATAGTGTTGTATATTTGATAAGAGCATTTAAACGTTACACATTCTTTAGCTATTTCACAATGGTGCCATCTTAGAAAGCTTGATGTTTAAAAGAAATTAGGATATATGACTATTAACTGCTAATAAAGAATGTTTCATAATCAGAGTTTATTAAACATAAATTACCTACAGTGCCTTGCGAAAGTGTTCGGCCACCTTGAACTTTTCGACCTTTTGCCACATTTCAGGCTTCAAACATAAAGATATGAAACTGTAATTTTTTTGTGAAGAATCAACAACAAGTGGGACACAATCATGAAGTGGAACGAAATTTATTGGATATTTCAAACTTTTTTAACAAATAAAAAACTGAAAAATTGGGCGTGCAAAATTATTCAACCCCTTAAGTTAATACTTTGTAGCGCCACCTTTTGCTGCAATTACAGCTGTAAGTCGCTTGGGGTATGTCTCTATCAGTTTTGCACATCGAGAGACTGAAACTTTTGCCCATTCCTCCTTGCAAAACAGCTCGAGCCCAGTGAGGTTGGATGGAGAGCATTTGTGAATAGCTGTTTTCAGTTCTTTCCACAGATTCTCGATTGGATTCAGGTCTGGACATTGACTTGGACATTCTAACACCTGGATATGTTTGTTTGTGAACCATTCCATTGTAGATTTTGCTTTATGTTTTGGATCATTGTCTTGTTGGAAGACAAATCTCCGTCCCAGTCTCAGGTCTTTTGCAGACTCCATCAGGTGTCAATTCTTCCAGAATTGTCCTGTATTTGGCTCCATCCATCTTCCCATCAATTTTAGCCATCTTCCCTGTCCCTGCTGAAGAAAAGCAGGCCCAAACCATGATGCTGCCACCACCATGTTTGACAGTGGGGATGGTGTGTTCAGGGTGATGAGCTGTGTTGCTTTTGCGCCAAACATAGCGTTTTGGATTGTTGCCAAAAAGTTCGACCAGAGCACATTCTTCCACATGTTTGGTGTGTCTCCCAGGTGGCTTGTGGCAAACTTTAAACAACATTTTTTATGGATATCTTTCAGAAATGGCTTTCTTCTTGCCACTCTTCCATAAAGGCCAGATTTGTGCAGTATACGACTGGTTGTTGTCCCATGGACAGACTCGCCCACCTCAGCTGTAGATCTCTGCAGTTCATCCAGAGTGAGCATGGGCCTCTTGGCTGCATCTCTGATCAGTCTTCTCCTTGTATGAGCTGAAAGTTTAGAGGGACGGCCAGGTCTTGGTAGATTTGCAGTGGTCTGAAACTCCTTCCATTTCAATATTATCGCTTGCACAGTGCTCCTTGGGATGTTTAAAGCTTGGGAAATCTTTCTGTATCCAAATCTGGCTTTAAACTTCTCCACAACAGTATCTCGGACCTGCTTGGTGTGTTCCTTGTTTTTCATGATGCTCTCTTTGCTTTCAACGGACCTCTGAGACTATCACAGAGCAGGTGCATTTATATGGAGACTTGATTACACACAAGTGGATTCTATTTATCATCATTAGTCATTTAGGTCAACATTGGATCATTCAGAGATCCTCACTGAACTTCTGGAGAGAGTTTGCTGCACTGAAAGTAAAGGGGCTGAATAATTTTGCTCGCCCAATTTGTCAGTTTTTGATTTGTTAGAAAAGTTGAAAATATCCAATAAATTTCGTTCCACTTCATGAGTGTGTCCCACTTCTTCACAAAAAATTACAGTTTTATATCTTTATGTTTGAAGCCTGAAGTGTGGCAAAAGGTTGAAATGTTCAAGGGGACCGAATACTTTCGCAAAGCACTGTATAAGAACCCTCCACACAAAGTAGCCATTGGAGTTGCTTTATTTGTGTGTGTGTGTGTGTGTGTGTGTGTGTGTGTGTGTGTGTGTGTGTGTGTGTGTGTGTGTGTGTGTGTGTGTGTGTGTGTGTGTGTGTGTGTGTGTGTGTGTGTGTGTGTGT